>OZ024710.1:11451311-11570269 GCA_964016945.1 Microplitis deprimator | reverse complement strand
TATATATTTATGTATATACATGGATATATTAGGGTGTGCCATTTCGAGGCGACTTTTTTTTTAACATAAAAACAGGCTGAAAACTCGCAGGAAAGTGAGAAAAGAAGCCTGCTAAAAGCGGAGCTCTTAATATTAATATTTAGAGGTGTCTATTTCTAATTTTCCATTTCCCATTTAAATAACATGGGAAAAAAAATATTTTATTTTTTTATTTTTCTAGTTCGGCATTTGCACCTCATATAAATAAGTCCATAGCTTATCTTATAGAGGATTTAACGCTCTACAAAAAAGGACTCATTTTTTTCATCATTTTTTTATAAATCTGTGGCGGTCACGCAAATAATTAATTAGTTAATAATTATTGATTGTAGTTTTTTCTTAATATTTTATTTTTTTAAAATCATTTATATTTTAAAGCAGAAAAAATAGTCCAGCATAAAGTACATGTAATATTTTTAGCATTTATTTTACAGTAACAGTAGACTTAGGAAATATTGTTGTGAAGTATTTTTAGTTTGTATTAAGAAATCTATTTAAGTAGGATTAAGTAGTAAACGTTTTGTAAATATTGTAACCCGGGGTTTTTTCCCTCCGACCCATGGGTTTTTCCCGAACCCATGGGTTTTCCCTAGCAGCTTGTCTACCTTTCCTTTTTACTTTTTTTCTATTTTTTATGACTTACTTTTCCCAAGCAATAAACCCAAACGGATTAGGGACCCGCGGTCGCCCAGCCAGCGACTTCGGGGCCCACTGACGTCATCGTTTGCGCTTGTGGTCGCGCTCTACCTCTACTTCTACTTCTATCTCTATCTCTATTTTTCCGAAGATTTTCTTTCGTCATCTTTCGCAAATCTTCGGGCTTCAGTTTGCTCCCACTACTACCCTTCGGTACTCCTACGAATTTCAGAGCTCTGATACCGAAGGGCCTCATCTCCATCTATTCACTTCGTCCTGACTCCCCGTCCTGAGCATCACACTCCGGGTGACTATAGGCGAATAAATTGTTATAAGTGTTTTCGCTATCGTATTATTTAAAAGGAACCCATATACCGCCCCTTCCTCACTGAAAATCTATCCATTCAAAAGTTATTAGAGCTGGAATTCAAATCTATAATAAATTTCCATATCTTGTTACTTTTCCAGCAAATTTATCAGAATTATCAAAAAATGTCGTTGAATCTTTTTTATAGATAATTTTATTTCCTACAATTATTTTAAATGAAGTTTTTTCGAAATTCCGCTTTGTTTTCTAGTTATTTTATATATTAGGGTAATTAGGATGTATATATACATATAGTATATATATATATATATATATATATATATATATATATATAAGGGTTAAACGAGTGTTTTGTGAACTAGAGTACCCCTTAGTTAATATAGCTCCGTCCCTTTTTGGAATAATTCTATAAAATTTTTGAGTTCCTGTGATGGTCATAGTTGTATTGTATAGCAAATCTAATCTACCATTTGCCTCTGAATAGTCACTTCTAAATAAATAGAAACATTCGTTATAACTGCTCGTAAATAAAATTAAATTCTACTAAGAACTTTTAAATCTCTACTCAAAACAAAAAAATATCAAAATCTATTTATAGTAAGTAAAAGAAAAAGTATACAGTGTCAAAAATCTGTATTGATAAATATTATAAGCAAAAAAAAAATTGTTTTCAATATTCAAAAATCAAAAATAAAACAGTGATTGTGGAAGGCTCACTACCGCTCCGGTCTTATGAGTTACATTCGAAAATTTCGATAAATAGTAAATTATACACCTAGGGCAGTAAAGTAAGAGATGTCTCGGATCACGTGTAATTGTTAGTTGAGACGAAGCCGAGGTCAACAAATATGTGATCTGAGGCTTTCGTGTTGACTGCCCTAAATGTGTGTACTATTTTTCTCTTTGACGGAGGCGGAAAGTGGCAACTTTGTTTCGCAGAGCGGGACGAAAATTGACGCTACCCATTCGGAGGGAAGAAAAAAACACTTGAAATATTTGTTTTGTATTGTTTTCTGTAGAGTCCATCAAAAAACGGAAATTAAAAAAAAAAACAATTAAATTTTGTCTATTATTGAAAAAGTTATGATAAAGAAAACATCAAAAGAGCGGGTATTTTGGAAATTCGATATCTTTTGGACCATTTATTTAAATATCTTGAAATTTAGCCGAAAGCCTCTTTTGAAAGGTACAAAAAATATCCGAAAATGAAGAAAGTCAAAAACAACGATTTTTGAAAGCGTTCAGTTTGGTGTGGAATGACTTATACATATTATTACATTGCGTCCGTATCATAGTATATTATATTAATCATTTCAAAAGAGATAACGCAATATTTTCAGCCGCGACCTTCTTCACTGTGTCTATAGACTTGTGAAAGAATTGACCAATTACTACACTGTACTAAGCAATGACCAGCAGCATTATTTGCGCAGATCTATCCAGTAGCTGGGACTTTGAATACATTTGAAACGAAATAACGCAGTATTTTCAGCCCCAACCTACTTCACTGTTACTATAGAGTCATTGAAGGGGTGACCAATTACTATTTTGTACTGACCAATTATCAGAAGCATCATTCGCGTGGATCTATCCAGTGGCTGGGACATCAAATACATTTTAAATGAAGTAACGCAGTATTTTGACCCCCAACCTACTTCACTGTTACTATAGAGTCATTGAAGGGGTAACCAATTACTATACTGTACTGACCAATTATCAGAAGCATCATTTGCGTGGATCTTTCCAGTGGCTAGGCCTTTAAATACATTCCAAACGAAATAACGCAGTATTTTCAATTATAACGATGATTTCGATTGAGTTTGGGGTGCTATGTATTTTTTTTACAGCCCCACTGAAACTCGCCTATTCTTGAGCACAGACTGCTGATCAAAATATGAATCGCACTGACCATTTAATATCACTCAATTTCCAATCGAACAGTATGTTTGGGACGGGGTTCATATACTGAAGACCCAAAATATGAATAGCACTATGTGAAGCAATGACCAAATTAAAATTCATGGTGACCATTTATATACTTTTGATTCTGAGTAAATTAAGCTGTGAAGTGAGTCTGTACGTTCATTTTGGGGTGCCAATATATTTTAGGTGACCTTGGAGTTTTAAACTTTTTTTTTTTGAATTTTCTGTTCCTGACCAATTAATGATAACATTTGACCATTTTTTCTCTCTCGTGGTACCATCAAAATAACGGCTAAACGATGATTTCGAACGAGTTTGGGGTGCTATGTATTTTTTTTTAAGCCCCACCACTGAAAATCGCTTTTTCTTGCGCACAGACTGCTGACCAAATTATGAATCGCACTGACCATTTAATATATATCACTCAGTTTCCAATCGAACAGTACTTTTTTGGGGGCTGAATGTTGAATTTACCGTGTCATGGCTGATACGTTCAACTCGTATCCTTACAAGTCGCTAAAATAAATTTTTGAAATTTTGTAAAGAAACATATACATAAGAAAATAATTTTTCTCAAGAATTATGGCGACATAGTCAGAATACAGTAAAGACACAGGCGGTAACACAAAACCAGATGCGTTCCGAATAGACCTTCAGTTTTTTTTTATATATAATAATTAACAGGTAAAATCAGTAGAATAGATCGCATAAGAGAATATCCGTCCACCTAGTACGTGAGAACCTGAGATTTCTTGCACTTAGACCTTTTTTTTTCATGACGCCCGACTTACTGACGCCAGCAATCGTACGGGAAAAATATACCTCCCTGAGCGTTGACAATTAAGTCGTACTGGCCTAAGTAGGAAAGGTACTAATGGGATACATGTTCCATAGATTTCTCTTATTCTCTAAATTTCGTCATTTTCTCTTAACGTACTGTTAAAATTTATGTATCCGTTCCCATTCAATAATCTAAGCATAGAACGGTAATGTCTTCTTTGATTTTTCATCATAGACCACCCAACTCGTGTGCACCTGCATGTGATTCTTGGAAATTAAAGAAAGCTAATGGAAACCACCAAATTTATGGCTTCCTTGGCGGCAGAGTGGCGCCAGGTCATCGGCCCACTTAATAGTCAAAATCTATTTCCCAGGGATCACACGTGTGCATGAGCCTAGAACTTTCGGGCGAGTCCGAGTCTTCTCGTATGGGAAACAAGTTACCACCACTTTTCATATGTGAAGACCATATAAAAAGACCATGGACTTTAGCTCATCAGTTCTTTTGGGAATCAAACTCTGAACCATACTGAACTCCGGACATTTGACGGTGTTCGTGGCTAGAGGATTGATATCTCGATTGAGCATTCAGTTAACGGTAGCTGGGCGTACGAACCGGACCTTGATCGTCGTAAGCACTCGAATAATCGGTATATCATTTTCTACTAGTCTCAGGAGAATAATTAGCGTTATTAAATTCACCATTCGGTAAACGGTAGCTGGGCATACGAGCCGGACCTTGATCGTTGTAAGTCGTGAATTAATATCAATCGGAAGCACCGGTAGCGTTGATTATCTTCATCTTATTTTTAATTCATTTAATTTCATTTTATTTTAATATTGAATTATACCACGAGAAACGTGAAGAATCAAAGAATATTTTACTGCGATAAATGCGAAGATTTTGAAGAATATATTACCGCGATAAATACGAAGATTTTGAATAATATTTTACCGCGAAAATACGCGAAGATTTTATAAACAAATTTATATTTTATTTTACCGCGAAGACGCGAAGAATTTGAATATTTTGAAACTATTTTACCGCGAGAAGCGCGAAGACATTCATATTATTTTGATCTACGAAGATTTGGAAACGTATAAACATTTAAATTGATACAACAAAAGCAAACTAAATAAATAAATAAACCGATAAATTAGAATCATATTAATTAACCGCGAGAACGCGTTGTGAATAAGTGTCCTGTGTTACTGCTGACAGTCCTGACACCTCACCAAAAACCTGTTTAGGGTAAGTTTAAAAAAATTGTAACCATTATTTGATATTTTCTAAATTTACTTCGAAAAATAGTCAAACATATGCATGAAACATTTACTTTCATATTTACTATTTTATATATTGTCATTTGTAACCCTTTTGTATTTTGAGAATATTTAGTCCTCAATAAATAAATACTCGTTAACATAAAACAATTGAAAAACATTATTGGGGATACATAATCTTACGTTTACCGCTTGACGTTTGATTGTGAAAAATAATCAGTCACATCATAAATTGGAAATCATTTTGGGTTAATATCAATATTGTCTTCAACAATATTGTGTAGGCGCGATCTAAATATGAATAGAATAAACTGAGCATTCGGTTAACGGTAGCCGGGCATACGAACTGGACCTTGATCAATGTAAGTACCCTTTTATTCATTACTTTTATACGAAATCTCGTACCTACGCCCATCACGATCTCCAATCGTGACAACCGTACTAAAATTTTTCATATGGCCTTGGAATTTTAATCTCAAAATTCCGAGAGTCAAAACCCTGACCAAATTACGAAAGTTACTGACCAAATATGACCAATTAGTGACCAATTATTCTAGCTGTGAGCGAGTCCAGTATTCGTACTTTCCCGTGCTATCGCCGAGGAGCCTATTAATAACAAGATAAATTTTACTTTTTGACATTCGCGGAAATTCTCAAGGTTATAGATCAAAAAAAAAATTATCAAAAAATTTCAAGTTAAATCCAAAAATTTAAGAATTGAAATTAAAATAATTATCGGAATAGTAAGTTGAATAACAAAAATTGAAGTTAGAGAGAATCAAATTATCTACGAAAAAGTATTCTGTGTTTTTTACTATAGGGTAAATAGCTAATACAAAATTAAAGAAAATAATTTGAGTTGAAATTTCAATTATGATAGATCTGTGTCATACTCAAAATCAGTCATTAACACAGTCAATAAAACAAAATTGAATTTATACACTTGAATTGTAATACTTAGATTTTATGAGTGTTACACAGCAATAATATGAATTCAACCAGTTTCATGAATTTACTAAAGAATTCAGTAGTTAGGATTCTATAGAATTTATTAAAAGTAAGAGAACCAATGCAATAGCAAAATTTCATTTAACGAGTGGTAAAATAAGAAATTTCGTTGGTCTAGACACATATATAGGTATGAAAATTAAAGCTTGTGTGAAGAGCTTTCAGATGAATTTTATAGAAAGTCGATAAGTTATAACATTCAAAAAATATCGAAGAAAGAATAAGTAAAAATATTAATTTTTGACAATTGGAAAATTTTGGAATACTATAACTTCCAAACTAAAAGACCGATTGAGCCCATTTTTCAACTTGATCAAGGTAGTTACCCACAGAATGAGTGTACAAAGTTTTAATGCGATCGGTTTAAAACTGTGGTGACATTCAAAGTGACAGCCTGCATAAAATTAGTTTTTATAATATTTTGTAAATTTTTAAAGCGATTTATCTATTAGAGAAAGTGGTCAAATCAATGAGCTACATAGTGAAAATTAAAGGCAATCGAACGAGCTTTCAGATAGAACAAACAAAAATCAGCTATCTCTTTCCGTTTAAAAGTTACATCCAGTTAAATCAGGAAAAAAATTTTGTTTTGAAAATTTCACAAATTTTCAATCAACCATAACTTCTAAACTTATTGGCCGAATCGGCTCATCTTCGAACTCATCCAAGGTAATCGTCCATATAATAAATATACTAAGTTTTATCAAGATCGGTGTAGAATTGTGGACGCTATCGTTGGAGAATGGCGCGTTATTTCGTATATATATATATATATGTATATATATATATATAAATACATATTTAAACTTTTGAACTAAATGTATTTTCTGTCTCAGCTCGTCAAGCTGATTTGAGAGGTAGCAAAATTTTTCGAAAATCCCATCATGAGGACGAATACAACAGTTAGATTTCTATGAAATCTACTAAAAAGGACCTATATACAGAGGAAAAAATTTTCCCATTGGGCAAAATTTCTAGCTCAATTTTAAAAGGTGTCGGTAGCCATTTGAAATTTCCCATTCAAATAACATGCAAAAAAATGGTTTTTGATTAAAAATATTATAACTTTTGAACCGTGTGAGATAAAAATTTGGTTCTAGAATATTTTTGTAGGGCATTAAATTTCGAAAAAAAAAAAGTCCAAGGAGTCGAATTTGTAAGATTGATATCTTGTATACTAACAGGCCATCAAAGTCTAGAGTAAACAGAATCATACAAATTTAAGGCTTTATTATTAAAAATATTAATACTACGAGAAAATTCTTGAACTAAAATTTATTTAAATAATCTATAAATTTGTCTACATGTAGTGTAATTAAATCACCACAAATATCCACATTGAAACAAATAATATTTTATTATCGATTAAAATAAAAAATTATATAGGCCAAAAACTGGAATACAATGCAAATAAAGAAGTTGAATCTTTATTTTTTTTATGAGCTTAGTATGAAAATTGCTGGTTTTACTTGCTTCATGAAATTTTAGTCCAGAAATTTTCTCGTAGTATTGATATTTTTAATACACTGTAAAAAATCACCGGGGAAAGTCCAAGCGGTGTAGGTGTTAAATTTCAACACCAAAAGCGGTGTGAAAATAACGCCGCTGCCAGTGTAAATATTCTGTAGCGGTGTTAAAAAAAATTCTTCGGTATTAAAATATTTTACTTTGTGAATATTTTTACTTACTCGATCACTACAATTAATCAGTGTTTTATTAATTGATTAAATTATTGATGATTGAAATGGTGGGGTAAGATTGTGTAATTTTTAAATAAATTATGTATAGCATAAATAAATACAGAACAAAGTAGAAATTCCCTCCTGAAAATATTCATTAAATTTTTTTATTTTTTTATATTTAATACAATTTTTTTTCTAATTTCTCTGCGTGGACTTTTTATTAATAATATCATATATAATTGGTATTTAACAATAATATAATAATATATATTACTGTTTCTAATAGTTCAATCAATTTAATACTTTGTTTTCTTATTTTATTCTTGTTAATAATTGATATTTTTTATTAATATCCATAAATAACTGACATTTTCCGTGTTTTATAAGCTTTTCAAAGTTAATACTCCAAGCGGACGCAGTTTATCCCGCTTTTAGATCGGTATTACTCCGCTTTTACACCGGTACTACTCCATTTTTACACTGGTTACCCCGCTTTTACACCGGTATTTTAACACCGCCGAATTACGCCTCCTACACCGGTATAATTTTATTTTAACACCGGGCGGAGTTAAAATGAGTTCATTTTTAACACCGCTCTTTTTACAGTATAAGAAAGCCTTAAATTTGCATGATTCTGTTTACTCTAGACTTTGATGGCCTGTTGGTATTCGAAATATCAAGTCTACAAATTCGACTCCTGGGACTTTTTTTAAGGAAATTTAATGCCCTACAAGAATATTTTAGAGCCAAATTTTTATCTTACACGGTTCAAAAATTATAACATTTTTAATCAAATGTTACGTTCTGGTTTAGGTTTTGGCGCTGGCGTAGTTGAGCGGTTGATTTAAAGTGGACGTTGTTGTAAACTTACATATAATTATAACTAATAATTTTTATGGGTTTAACAGCCACCATTTGGTGGTTGTAATAAACTGGTTATATTTATATATTATTATATATATTATCTGGATCTGTTTTATTCAATGAATAAAGAGATAGTTGGAGAATTTGTGAAACGTACAATTGAAATATTATAATATTGTTAAAGTATTCTTAACAATAGCTTCGAGGAGGTGAGAACGAAGTTAAGTGTTTTATTCTGAGCCTGACTGCTCTCGATGATTCTATAATTCAGACTGACTTATCTTGATCGAGAAAAACTAGAGTAACTCTTATCAATACGTTTGGGCATCAGACCCGCGCATCGATTCATATGGAGGGGTCATTCAAGATAACGCATGTTCTCGAATGATCCATTCTAATATTTATTGAAAATACTTAATTCTCACGATCTCTCCGCTTTTGTTACTAACAAATGAGTCACTTATCTATTAACAAAAGTTATCTTAAACAAAATTGATGTTTGTGCAGCTGCACGTCTCGAGGATATACTCGAGGCATCAGCGCTTATTTATATTTGATGAAATATAGAAAAATAACTTTATCGACTATTACTCATATCCTTAACGTTTAAATATCTTGAATAATATTATTCTATTATTATATCATATAATTAATTAAATATTATCGGAATTACTTGATTATCGATATTCGATATAATTTGTTAGATTTCAGGTCGGTAATTAGAGAAGTAAATGCCCACGTCCTCTGACGTACAGGCTGGGACGTAACACAAAAAACATTTTTTTGCATGTTATTTAAATGGAAAATTTTAAATGGCTACCGACACCTTTTAAAATTGAGCTAAAAATTTTGCCAAATGAGAGAATTTTTTTCTCGGTATATAGGTTCTTTTTAAGACACAAATTTGATAGTTTGGTTTTTTTGGCTCACCCTACTGTACTTCTTCATAGAAGATTCTGACGTTTCTAGTCTATCAGTCGCAAACCTACGGCTGAAACAATTCGATGATATTTAAGTTCTGTTTAAAGGTCGTCAACGCATCTCACATATCTGGACGGTCAGAGGTTTGAGCCTATCTTTAGTCCAATCTCGAGCATAACGCATTGCTTGAATTTATTATTTCACCTAATAAATATTTTTGTAAAAATTTAACTGGATTATTTGTGATGGGGTGAAATGATATTTTACAAAGATTTATGAAGTTGTTTTTAGTTTTGTTCCCTTTATTTATACTTTATGAAATTTTTCGATAACTTAGAAAATTTTGTTATTTTTATTCTTAGTGTTGAATTTTAATCTATAAAAATATCATAATCTTTATGAAAAATCTTATAAAATTTTTGAAATTTTTTGTTGACTAGTGGAAAACCCTGATAAAAAAAAATGATTTGGCATAATTCAAAACAATTTGAAATGATTAAAAATAATTTGAATCGACTAATCTATAGATATACACTTAACATAGGGAGAACCATTTTTGTTAATCAGGGAAAACTTTGATACATTTCCTTACCATTGTATTCGATTCCTAAAAGTCAGTAAATCATTAAGTAATACTTTTGGGGCTTATAAAATATTGTAAGACTATATGACTATATTATATGACTATATTTATATCTATTATAACATTGAATTCACTCACAAAAATTATATGAAATCTTACGGAATTCCATAATGTCTATGTTTATAAAATCTGTTTTCTAAGATTTTATATTACATTGTAAAATTGTATGAAATTATTTTTTTTCACAGCTGATTGATTATATTTTAAGTGAAAAGTTTTTTTTGTTTTATAGGATTTGCATAGAACTGGATGCAGCTTATTCTGTGGTGCTGCTGGCCGTGATAACCAGATGGTTTTGCGGCGAGTATTATTAGGATATGCACGTTGGAACAAATCCGTCGGATACTGTCAAGGTCTAAATGTTCTTGCTGCTCTTATTCTTCAAGTGACGGACAAAAGTGAAGTATCTGCTGTTAAAGTACTGATTTATTTGATCGAAGGTGTGTTGCCAGAAGATTATTTTGCGGAAAATCTGCGAGGTTTATCAGTGGATATGGCTGTATTCAGAAATCTTTTACACATAAAGTTACCTAAATTATCTAAACATTTAGAAACTCTACAAAATAATATAAAAAATAACACAACAGGTACATTATTAACACTTATTCTTCTGCACATTAGTATTTTTACTTATCTCGAAATACATTAATTCGTTATTACAGGTAGCAGCTATGAACCACCTTTGATAAACGTGTTCACAATGCAATGGTTTCTTACACTTTTCTGTCATTGCCTACCTCAGCATACTGTTCTTCGTGTCTGGGACTTAATATTTCTAGAAGGAAATGAAATTCTTTTAAAAACGGCTTTGGCTATTTGGGAAGGGATTTCCGAGTATGTAACTAATGAATTTTTTTGACTAGAATCAGACTAAAATTAGTTAAAAAAGTTATTACTACTTTTTGGATTGAAAGTAAATGTCACTTTTACCTCCTTTGCTAGCTCATTGGACAAGATTGATGATATTTTTATCTATTCACGACTTTTCGATTAACTGCAATGCCCATCGTCCCCACGTATCATCATTTTGTTTTTGTTTTAACATAGCAATCTAATTTTTGTATCTATCATTATAGCAGAGTTTTCAAAGAGTTTTGTAACACTTTACCATACTTAGTTGACTATCTTCCAAAAATGCCACTGATTCAGAAGTTCATATATGTATATATTGTAACGCTACATTCTGCAAAGGTTGCAATTGAACCTGTTTATAGCTGCTAGTGAAGAATAGATAGCCTGCGAGTGTCCGTAACACAGACACGAACTAATACCCAGCTCTATGGACAGCGATTTTTAAGATGGAGTATAAGGCTCTGATTCCTGTGTTCAGAGAGCCAGCGTACTGACAAGTTTTCGAATCAAGAGCTTACTCTAGGATTTTTTGACCTTTATACATTAACGCAAAAATTTGAAGGACCAATAGAATTTTAGACATATTTTAGTTACTTTTGGAAGGCTGAATCATGAAAAATTTTCGTTTCGAGATTCGAAAAACAGTATTTTAAAGCTTGAAATCTCTAGTTTCGAGATCGTTTGATCAAAATTTCTTTAGAGCTACGACTACTGCGCAATCATGAAAAATACCGTGACACAAATTTTTCGTAATTTTCGTAATCGTAATTTGTCCTATTGATTATTGTAGTGGTCGATTATACCTTTGAAATCATAATTTTTACGATGTAGAATTAGAAATTTGATTTAAGAAATAATACTTCAGACAAATAATACAAAGTCTTAAGCTCTTTAGTAGAAATTACGATGTGAATACAGAAAATTCAAAGAAAAATTTTAAGTAAAAATATAATATAATAATAGTTCAGGAGTTAGATTCGAACTCGAGTGCCCCATACGAAAAAAATATATATCCGGATATATCCGGGCCAATCTGCATATATGAGACATATTTTTATATATGTCGTTTACATACAGATTGGCCCGAATATGCGTATATATATTTTTTTTCGTGTGGGCCTGTCGAGTTTGAAGTGTCTGACGCCTTGGACCATTCGGCCACGGAAGGATTTACAAAGCGATGATTTTGTAAGATCAATATGATCTATTTGAATAAGCAGTCACAAGTCACGAGAGTGCCTCTCACGAAGGACGCAGTTACTGTTTAAAAATTACGATGTAACATCGTAATTTTTATAACTTACATGGTATTATAACGGAGGCAGCCCTGTAACATTTATTTTATTCAAAAGTTAATAGAAAGATAAATTTAGTTTTTAAATTATAATTTTTATTTTATTCTATTTACGATCTTAACTTTATAATTTTTGAAATAATTTTTAATCTGAAAAGTCTTTGTTAAAATTACGATGATAACTAGTAAAGAATTTTACCATCATAGTTAATTTTAAAATAGGACATTCGAAAATTGACCCTAATGAAAATATAGTCCACAATTACGATGTTAACATCGTAAATTTTAGTGGAATTTTATTTCCGTGTAGGAGAAAATATTAGGGTGCTAATTAGGGCCTCAAAATAACGTTAGGTTGATTATAAATTAATCTTAGGTTTATTTAATAACACCAGCACACAAAGCAATGTGGTTTGTACATTTGATTAGACCTACCTCTCGATAATCGCCATCTATAGCGTTCGGTATTAGCTCGTGACTCCGTCACGGCACCTCAGAAACTTGCTACTTCTCACTAGCAGATCCGAAACTCAACTTTCTACTTCGCTGTCTCTCAATACACTTTCCGAACATTATAAATTCGCAAATTTTTTGAAAATCGTAGAATTTCATAGCGAGAAGACTAGGAAACACTATTTCTCCTCTAACATCCAAATGTTTAAACGAACTTCAAATGAAGCAGTGATATTTGAAAGATTAATTCATGAGCAAAAAGTAACTTAAACCAAGAATTTTAATTTATAACAACAATTTTATTTGTTTCAGCCGTATCATAACTGTTACATCTACTGATGAATTTTATAGTATCATGGGAGTTCTTACGAGAGAAATGTTAGAATTTGCAGACACGAATATTCTAATCAAGGTTTGTGAATTTATATACTCATATTTGTTTACAACCTCTGATTAGGAAAATGATTTATTCCATGATAAGTGTATATTTATATATTAGTTGATTTCACTTGTTTTAAATCATTTCAAGTAATTTTTCTTAATCAGGAAACTCACTTCTATATTGTAACTAGATATTGGAGCGCCTGTCAATCTTTTGAGCAGCAATCCGAATACAGCATAAAATACTTGGCTTAACTTATTTAAAAGTTTGGGTATCGGATGTAATTAGTCACTAACTAATTCATGTAACCCGTTAATTAGTTCAAAAGTTATAGCAAGTTTACACACACACACACACACACACACAAAGGTGGACTTGGCCCAAGATAATTTTTATCTTAATTTTTTTATTCTTGGGCTGAGTAATCGTATTTTTATAATTCGAGAACATTTTTTTCGACTAATACACACCACTAACAGAAATTAAGGGATAAGAAAAAAATTGTGAATTTTTGAGCCATTTTCAACATGCTGTAACTCGGAAGGAAATGGTCGTATAGAAAAAATGAAAATAGCAAATTGTAGCTTCAAGTTTCAAGTTTCCAGATCTGGACTTTGAAATTTGTTATCATAAACGGTTTTGGAGTGATCCTTAAAAAACACAAAAAAAAAAATTTCCAAATTTTTGCTCGTCTTAAAAAAGGTCTATAGGCTTGGATAAATTTTTTTCGATAATCTCACCTTAAAGCTCTCTTGGGCAATTTCAGCCCTTTAATTTGCCGCCCTCAAAAATTCTAAACTGTCTTACCAACGGATGGTAAGTTCTAGGACCTTTTTAAGCACTTCTCAGCTATTCGATGCTAATTGAGATCATTTTGAGCTCATTTGGGACAATTTTGAGCACTGGCCAGCAATCCGATGCTAATTGGCATGATTTTGAGCTTGTTCCGAGCTCGGGTCTTTCATTTTGAGTCAATGGACATCTATTTTGAGCTCGTGTTAGACGTAAGATAGCGTTTTATGTATGTTTTAAGTTGGAAATTTAGAGAAAAAAAAATTTACAATTTCATTAATGACTATAGTGGGTTCTCGACTTGCCTATCAGGTTACAGGTTATCGCATCGTGTTTGTGCTTAACCTCAGAGCTGATACTAGCGTAGCCTACCCTGATTAATGCATATGTACACATAAACGTATGATTTGAAGTTTAAGCTCGCAGCAGTTAGTCTACAATGAAAGTTCTTAGTGGTTGGTCAGTAATAAAATTTTTTTTTCAACCGACGGCATACAAAAAAAACATAAGTTCGTTTTTTACACCTCATAATTTATCTGAAATCTAATAAAAACATCATGTGTATCAATATCAAGTAGGTACTAATAATTACAACTGAATAAATCGTTGTAATTTAATGAATTATTATTTTAATAATAATTTTTTATTGGTTAATTTAAAAATGGATGTGTCAGAAATCAACAAAATTAACTGCTTGGCGTATATCCTGCCAGTTAAAAAACTTCAAGACCTGGAAATGGGCAAAGCATACAAAATTACTGAGATAAAAATCATAAAAACTCAGTACGGGCTTAAGGTTGTCGCACATGGGGAGGATCAGTTCACCATCTACTTCCCAACCAGGACAAACAACGAGCTGATCGGTGATGCAGAAAAGTCAAAAATACTCATCGACATGGCTACCGAAGAGTGTCTTTTTATTTCATATCACGGCTCAAAATATAACAAATTTGAATTTGTATCACAGCCATCTTAAATGTATTCATTTTTTATTCAATAATAAATTCAAAATTGAAATATCTAAAATATGTTTTTAATTATTACATGTACCTTATGCAGACATTATGGATTTAAATATAATTAGAATTATTATACCTAAAAAATAATTTTTCATGTTATATATATATATATATATATATATGTCGGAGATAAAAGTATAACTGGGTTTTCCCTTAGACTTTGGAAAGTCCCAACTACATTTCAGTTTATATTTTATTTGAGCAACGATATTTTACAACTTAATTGGATTGGGAAATTTTTTAAGCTTGTTGTAAAATATTTTTATGACGGTAGGCTTAAATTTGGAGTGGCATCTGCTCACCAAACATAGCCACGGTCAGAGAATAGTAAAATAGTGCAATATAGAATAATGGAGTTCGTTTTTCGGCCTTTCAGGTAAAGACAGTAGTTTTGGAGAGTAAGAGTTCAGAGTGCAATTAAAGTGACACTTCTGTTTGAGCTTGAGTCGAGAGTACCTCGTATCCTGCTGACCGTGTATTCGTTCTCAAGTCTAATTTTACTGTTGGGCATATATTGTTAACTCTACGATTGAGTTGTATATTAAATTAGTGAATACTGTTGTAATACTTGTGTATTATAATCCATATAATTATTTGAGTGTAGTTATTGTAATATTTAGCCTCTAGTGTATATTCAACGTTGTGTAACGTTAATCTTAGTTTATAACATATCGTAATACTTGAATTATTTGTAATACTCTAATCATTTGTGAAATCTCCTCGAAAGTGATTTTTTGTGTGACGATAGTTATTTTGTTGTTTATCTGACATTTTGTCCTTTAAATACAAATATCTACAAATAATGGTAATAATAATGACGGTACTAAGAGTACCGATCCACTACCTGCTGGCCCTCCGACATATATATATATATATATATATATATATATATATATATATATATATATATATATATATATCTATTAGGGTGCTTCATTTTAGAGCAACATTTTCTTTTATCAAGTCTCACCTGAAAATCTTGTAGTCGGTGGGAAAACAAAAATTTTGAACCGCATGGAAGCTCTTAATTCCAATTTTAACCCGTTGCTAATCCATTTTTTATTTTTCCTATTTAAATAACATTGGAAAATAATTTTTTATAACTTTTTCCTTCCACTCACCGTTTTAAATTTTTTTTTTGCATTTGAACTTATGGGCTTTTGTAGAGGACTAGATTTGCTATCAAAAAGGTCCTTTTAGTCGAGTCCGTAACTCGATTATATTTCTACACAAATCGCTTCCTAGATTAAAATTTCGTAAAAATAGCACTAAATCTCATCTAGCGCCCAAACTATTGATAATGGATAAAAAATGTAAAGAACACTTTTGTATAAAATTTTATGCCCTAGAATTTTTGTAATAATACCATTTGTCGTGACTATCAAAGTTTAGTAACCACAGCCTCTTAAAATATAAAATTAGGAAAAAATTCATTTTTTATGTCTCTTAATACTAATTTGATAGATCTACGTGGAAAACTCGAATCGAAAAATTGTATATAATCGGACGCACTAAAATCCGATGGTAGTAAAATTTTTTAAACCGATCATTTATGAGTACTTTTTAATTTTTTTAGTGAAAAATATATAATTAGATGCATGGCATTAAAATTAATTCGAATTGAAAAATATTACAATAGTATACTGTACAACTAGTGCGGTAACTTGTTGATTGTCAACGAGAGTGCACGAACAAAGTGAGTGCACTCATTCGCTCGTGTGGGTAATCGACAACATCGCACAAATTAAACATATTTCTTTTATTATTCATTCGATATGAGTACTATTTAAGTGCTTGCTGTTTTGTTCTCTAAATAGCTTTTTGCTAATTAGATTGTTGCCGCGACATTTTTGTGGGTTAAACGATAATCTGCATGCGACTAGAAGTAAATTTGCGTGCGACAAGTAAACTTCAATTTACTTATCGCACGCTGATAATCGTTTAACCCACACAAATGTCGTGGAAACAGTTGAATGGACAAACAGCTATTTGGCGAACAAAAGAGCGTGCGCTGAGATAGCACCTAATATTGCATGAATAAAAGAAATAAATTTAGAGAACTGTGAAAATAAGTAATTTATACATGACCTTTATGTCTAACATAAATAATCTAACTTGTATATTCGAAACTTATAAAATCAGTACTAGCTGTAAATTTACTGGTTTAAAAAATTTTACTACCATCGGGTTTTAGTGAATCCAATTATATACAATTTTTCGGTTGGAGTTTTTCACGTAGATCTATTAAATTAGTTTTTGGAGACGTAAAAAATAAATTTTTCCCCGATTTTATATTTTAAGAGGCTGTAGTTACTAAACTTTGATAGTCACGACAAATAGTATAATTACAAAAATTGTAGGGCATAAAATTTTCTACAAAAGTCTTTCTTACATTTTTTATCCATTATCAATAGTTTGGCCACGAGATGAAATTTAGTGCTATTTATACGAAATTTTAATCTAAGAAGCGATTTTTGTAAAAATCTAATCGAGTTATGGACTCGACTCAAAGGACCTGTTCTGTAGCAAATTTAGTCCTCTACAAAAGCCCATGAGTCTAAATGAAAAAAAAAATTTTAATACGGCGAACGGAAGGAAAAAGTTATAAAAAATTATTTTTCAATGTTATTTAAATGGGAAAAATAAGAAATGGATAAGCAACGGCTTAAAATCGGAATTAAGAGCTGCCATGCGGCTCAAAATTTTTGTTTTTCCACTGAGTATAAGATGTTGAGGTGGGACTTGATAAAAAAAAATGTTGCTCCAAAATGAAGCACCCTAATATATATATATATATATATATATATATATATATATATATATATATATATATATATATTGCAAGTACAAAAGAAAAATACTAAATTAATTAGTTATAGTTGGATAAAAAAAAAAAGATAGAAAAAAAACAAACATGCTGGAAATCTAAACATGTGTTTACGCATGCGCGTTATGGTTTGATGGTTCAAAGCGCATTTCTAATGAAAGTATATTGTAGGAAAGTAATAAACGCGGGAAATTCAAAAGTTGGGCTATTTCGAATTTGCAGGTAGATAACTTTTTTTTTAAACTTCCAGCTATGAAAATTATTCATTTTCAAAAATGCGGGAAGTTATTGGTTTCACCCCGATTTTCGAAAATCGAGTTTTCATTAGAAGTCGACATTTCGAGGTCCTAGGAAGCTATTCTGACTATTTTCAGAAGGATATCCGCGTGTGTGTGTGTGTGTGTGTGTGTGTGTGTGTGTGTATGTCTGTATGTAAACTCTTTGTAACTTTTTAACTAATGAATCGATTTGGATGGTTGAGATGGCAATAGAAAGAACTTGTTGGCCATCAACTTTCCTGAAAATTTCAGATCATTTGTTTAAGTAGACTTAAAAATATTTGCGATTTACGAAAAAAATAAAAATTTTTGTTTTAGTTATTTAGTGATTTCTGACAAACGACTTGAATGATCGACTTCAAAACCTAATCAGCTCTAGAATTTGATAAAATGCGTCGATTGCCGCCTTAGCCATCTCAATCGGTTAATTCGTTCGAGTGATATCGCGGGAGAAATAAATGGTGAACAACGAGTTTTTCCAAATATCTTCGAAATGGCTAAACTGATCGATTTCAAATTTTAATCAGCTCTAGAATTCATTGAAACGTGCCGATTGTAACCTCAAACGTCAAAATCGGTTAATTAGTTCAAAAGATATTGGCGTTGAAACGTTAAAAAAATAAAAATTTATGTTGGTTTTTCCGGATAAATCATAATGTAATGTACTAAAATGTGTCTGAAACCATACCAACTCTTCCTCCTTATAGTTTCTTTCGATCATCATATAATGTCATTTAACTTGTTGTTCAGTTTAAATCATATTATCAACAGAAAAATTGAAAAAACACAGTTTTTAATATTTTTCGCAGATATTTCATACTTTCTTTTTTCTGAAATGAGTCAAAACTTATTTGAATCTTGGTTTTGATCCCTGACATTAATTTCTGCCTCAATACACATATTTTCTTAAACATAGTCGGGAATTAAATTTTTCAAACCGCTTCTTCATTAATGATTTCCGATTCTTAAATTTACAAATTTTAGCATAAAACATGACTCCTTGAGCTCGAAAACAGCGGAAAGTTTTGGGGCTGGCCCGCAGGGCCAACCGACGCCCAGATTTTTTTCACTGTAAAATGTTAAAATGGATGTATCACATGAGCAGTGCACTTTAACAATATAAATGTAATTAGCAATTTTGTAGAGAACAAAATTTTCTGAAAGATTGGTTCTATGCATATTTTTTGTAAGATGAGCCATTTATTCACTATTAACAAAAATAAATGAAAAAAGTTAAAAATTGACTTTCGGAGCTGATACAATCGATATGGATTGAGTTACCCCAAAACCGTTTGATAAACATCTTAAAAGCAACAATTACTCTACAAATAAAAACTGGTTTCAAAACAATAGCTCAAAACCGGGCTAATTTATAGTAATTTAAAAGAAAATTTATTCGATTTACATACGTTTTAAATAGGAAAACTTTGATGCTCGAGAGGAAGTAGTTAAAATTAAAATTATGAGCTGAAATTTTCAGGAAAACTTCAACGACGTTGTTCCAGTGGTTAATATTAATATTAAGAGCTCAAAATTGGACTGAATTTTCATTTTAACATATAGAACAAGATTTTCGATGGGGAGCGAAAAAAAAAAATGTTCGTTTCAAACGGAGCACCCTAATATATATATATATATATTAGGGTGCTTCATTTGAAGCGAACATTTTTTTTAGCGGACATAAAAAAATTTTCTTGTTTATGTTATATATATTTTTTGAGACACCCTAAATATATATATATATATTTATTTAGGGTGTCTCAAAAAAAAAAAAATATTTTTTTTTTTCAACCTGTTATGGGCTTGAAATTTACTTTATATTATAAAAAAAAATCCTTACCAAATTTCAGCCAGATATCTCTAAAATTGAGCTATCACAAAGGGGTCCCCTTTCCCATTTAGAATACACGTAAAAACTTTTCATTTTGGTTTTTTCGTAATTGAGACTATGAAAAAATTTTTTTTTAAATTCCACCTAGGACGATTTTGTAGGAAATTAAATTCTCTACTATCGACAAAAATTTAGATTCCTTGGTGTTAAATTTTTTTTTATTTTTACTCTATCAAAAAATTTTTTTTCCAAATTTTGACAAGCATGGCCTTGTAGGAAATTTAATTTCTCACAAAAAGTATCTGATATTATATGTACGTCAAATGAACGAGGAAAAAGTTACAGGGCTTTAAATGACAACGAAAAATGAAGTTCGCTTATCGTTGACATTTAAGTTCAAAAAACAAATATTTTTCAAATTACATTTTTCGATGACATTTAAAGCCCTGTAACTTTTTTCTGGGACACCCTTTTATATATAGTAAACTTAATTAATATTTCTGTAATTTAAAAAAATTATAATTCAAACCAATCAACTTGTTCTTTAGAAATATTGAATAATAATAATATCGAGATCCATTATTTTGTTAGTATAGAAGTTACATTTTTTTTACTTAAAAAAAAAAACATGATAATTATAATATAAGATATAATTGATTAATATGTAACTTATAAACCATAGTGTTAATGGTAATTATTTGGAAGTGGGGTCAACCACAGTTTTGGCTATAAAAAATCAAAATATTAATATTTTTGAATCGTTTTTTTCTTTTTTGAAACTGTTCTATTTTACGGCGAAATTATGAATCTACCATCGAAAATTAGAAATTTTTGATATTTCAATGAGTTTTTGCAATTTTAAAGTATAAAAAAATAACGTTTTTCATCATATTCGTAGAAATTTCCCTGGCAACATTTTTTTGGGTCCGCTAGTATTTTATTTCTTAAAGAACTTAAAAAACTGAATATTTTGAAAAAAAAAATTTTTTTTAATGTTGCAATTAGAAAATTTTTGATGAATTTAAAAAAAAAGTTTTTTTTTTTGAATAATCGAAATTAAGGTCAATTACAATTTTGACAATAAAAACTTGAAAACTCAACATTTTTTAATGGTTTTTTTTTTTAGTTTTTTTATTTCACGGCGGACTCATGAATTCACCATTAAGAATTAGAAATTTTCGGTATTTCAATAAGTTTTTGCAGTTTAAAATTTATTTTCTTGAAGAATATAGAAAACTAAATATATCGGAAAAAAAAAATGTGTCTGAGTATATTTTTGCAATCACAGACACAAAAAATTTACGAAAAAAGAGCGATATTTTTCACACGTTTTTTGTATGGGTATATTTTTATAATCACTCACACACAAAATTTGTGTAAAAAGGGCACTATTTTTCACACGTTTCTTGTATAGGGATATTTTTGTAATCATACACTTAAAAATTAAAATCGGTAAATGTTTGTTGATTGTTCTGGTTAATTCAATTATGTTGCCAATTATTTAATAAATAATTCTTAATATATTTTTTAATTCATTTTTAATTATATACAAAATAAATGATATATTATTCACTAAATATAATAACTTATTTAAAAATTTGAATCAATTAAACATTGCCGATATTCATTTAATGTCGCGAAGAAAGCATGTAAACGATCACAATGATCAATTATTTTTGATCGAAACATAAACTCCGCCAAATATCCACTCATATTTTCTTCCCTACGTCCATAATTTGGGATGTGGTTTCTGCATTGCGCCACGTTGGCTCAATATTTTGAGTGTGGGCACCGCTATCTAGATCAACGAAATTATATGAATGATTGACGGTGAGATGTATGAATCCTAAAATAATTTATTCCGATTAAGTAATTATAATACAAATTTGTTAATTTTCTAAATAAAACGTTTTAGAAACGATTTGATATTTTTTTTTTTTTTTTTTTAAGATTTTTTAAATAATAGATTAATTCGTATGGCACAAATTTTATTTGACTTAAGTGAATTGTTTCCTCAGTGTATCAATGATGATTGAAATGAATGAAAATTATACCTTCATCATTGAGACAATTATAGGCTTTCCAACAATCAGACATAATTATAGATCCACGACGGATTTTTTTCTTATTATTTGCAAAAGCGTATTGCTTGATCTATTTGGTACAGCTTCGATAAAAAATGTCTTGGTTTCCCTTTCTATACCTCCGAACAACAATTGCCCATCGATGACTCGACCACGATGATATTTTCTTCGCCCGAACTTAGCTTCATCAATCTCAACAATTTTGTTTCGTCCACCTATTTTTACAACCGTGTTCTTGATTGCCCAATATTCCAAAGTTTCCCGAATAAATGCACTCCAATCACGGTAGGTACTTGATGATATTTTTAATTCTCTCATCAAGAACTCTTGATGAGGAGGATTTGATAATAAATACAATGCAATAAATTGACAGCTAAGTTCGGGAAATAAATGGGCATTAGAAAACCATGAGCCATCTCTCAATGATTTTTTAAAGTTACCCTTTTTTTTTTTCTTTATTTTCTAAATACGAAACTTGTCTCCGACACTGTCATATCAGTTTAGTTTTATTTAAAGTGCACAAATTATTGCAACTATTACATTTTATTTTACTTTTAATTGCATCATGATTCATTAAAAACTGCATTGCACTATCACGATCACCAAGTTCTATGAGCACATCACGTAAACTTAATGAACAACCTTTACAGCTCATTATGAATTAACTATAACACGTCTCTGGCGGTCCTGATTCACCGTGATATAAGCTGAATTACGGTGAATCACGCTAATAGGGTGAAATTACGGTGATTCACCGTAAATTACCATGGATGTGTGCGTGATATCACGGTGAGATTTTACGGTGATTCGGGATAAAATCATGGTGATTCACGTCTCCCGGGAAAAAATGATTTTGCCTAATTATATATAATTATGTATGATTATGTATAATTATACAAGAATTTATGTATGAATATATATAATCATATCTACCTCCATATATAATTATGCATGACGTTATATATAATTTGATCTCATCATGTCTGACCAATACATTATGTCTCCACCTATGTAAAAAGCTATATATAAGTCTATATATAATTTGATCTGATCAGACCTGAATTATATCTGCCTATGTATCATCATATATAGGCTTACATATAATTATACATGACTAGATCCGATCAGATCTGACTGATATAAACCCATATATAATCAGATATAGGTCTATACATAATTAGGTCTGATCAGATATGACTGATTTAAACCCATATATAATTAGATATAGGCCTGTATATAACTAGATCTGATCAGGTATGGCTAATATAGATTCGTGTATAGTCGCGCATAAGTTTATATATGATTGGATCTGATCAGACATGACTGATATAAACTTATATGTAGTTATATATGTCTATGTATGATTAGATCTGATCAGACTTTATTGATATGAAACTTATAAATATTTAATTATGTATATATATATATATATATATATATATATATATATATATATTACATAATATGATAATTTTTTAATATCAATGTTATTGAATTTTTATTTTGTCAACTATCAATCATTCAAACTTAAATCCCCAATACTTAAAAAATGTTCAAAGGTTTCGACAGCAATTTAAAAGTATAAATCGATATCGATTTATATACGAATATTTATAAGTTTATAGATAAATATATTTGATTATATGTATCTAATGAATTCTATTGTAATTTATGTACAAAACCAAATTTATCATTAGGTGCATTATTTACGTAGGATGTATCAATTTGATTATTTGAGTTAAGTAATGCCATAAACGTTTATTAACTATAAGTGTGTAACAGAATAGAGGATCAAACCACAATCCAGCGATAACCAAAGTTAAGCAGCATCGATGTGGGACATAAATTGGACGAGTGGCCTCGTATTAAAATAATAGTGAATGGATAGTGATTTTTTTTTTTCATTTAAATTTAACCGACATTTATATCGATGAAAACAATAAATCCTAATAAAATTACTTAATTAATAATTTACAAATATTCTGAATGAGATTCAAAAAATTACTATATTCGTTCATATATGATTATATATAATCAGATGTTACATTCTGGCTTATCTATTATCAGACAGAATAATTTTTTTATTTGACCAGGTTGACGTCGTTAGGGTGTCGATAGACCCCAGGTGCGTCAGCTGTTGACCTTCTTTTATTTTATGCAAAAAGTTTTATTGACTTACCATGGTGGAGATTATGGGCCCCATAAGTCGGCCCAAATAATCCCTTTCTGCTTCAACCTTTCCGCCTCAGCTGGGGCGTAGTCGTCCCTGCCGGTGTCCTTGAAATGGGCCTCGGAGTAATATCCGTAGCGAGGGTCGTGGAACGGGATGGTCCCCGAAGGTGGTGTTCGCTGGCTCACGTCAAAAGTTGGTAGCGGCGTTCCACTGCTGATACCCGTCCAGAACGTGGGTTGACCTTGCGGTTGATGGTGGTGATTAGACACTTCACTCAACTCCGACACCACGATACCCGACTTTGGAAACTCGTTTCGAACGACCAACGTCACCGGATCGAGGAGGACTTCCTCGGCAACGATCTCTAAGCGAGGACGTTGGTGAATTGAGCGACCAAGATCCTCGTGGATCGTTTGTAATACGCGACGTAACTGAGCCTTCTTGCCTGACCTTCGGCTTCTTGGCATGAATTTTTTTGGATTCGGGAAGGAAGTGCTTGGGCTGCCGGTATCGGCGCCCAAAACAGGTGAGAATATTAGGCTGCCGGTGGCGGCGCCCAACAGAGGTATGTGATTATTAGGCTGCCAGTAGCAGCGCCCAAAGTTTAAAATAAGGAGTGCGTATTTTGATAAAATACGTATATATATTATGCTTTAAAGTCCGAGTGACAGGATCAAGCCAGCAGATTTGTGTAGAGTTCTTAGCTCTACTAGATTTTGTGATCGACTGACTTGATTCTGTCGCTCCTTAGTATTATACATTATCAAAAGTGTTAACGTTGCATCTCAGGTTTCCTATGAGAGAATCGTCGTGGCCCGGGTCTCATGCGTCGTCATCTGTTTAGACTATCCGCGAGCCACGGCGATTCTCTTATCGTAAGAGATTTCCGTAACATTGTTGGTGATGAATAAAAATAATATCGCCAACAAAGTAACGATTTATAAAATTATCATTTATTTATGATTCTAAGAAGTGTCGAACCGTTTATTCACCCACCGTGGCAAATAAATAATTCGAGACTTCAAAAAAAAAATTTTCTAAAATTTTTATTTAAATTTAATTAGAGCCAGAACGTAACACAGATCTGGCCAATTTTAAGATCTGATCATATATAAGTGATTATATATAATTATATATAATTAGGCAAAATCATTTTTTCCCGGGCTATTCACGGTGAATCACGGTGAAGTTCTATATTCGAACTATGGAGATTTACCGTGATTCACGGTGAATTTTTGTTAAATTCTGCTGCCCCATCGAGGTTTCATAATGTATTGCTTTTTTTTTTATACTATCGTGACTACGACATCGCGGTAAGATCTCGCGTCGATTCACTGTGATTCACCGCAACATCACACGGTGAACTCTCACGGTAAATTACCGTGAATCACCGTGATGTTACCGTGAATCACGATGAATCACAGTAGCTTCACGGTAATTCCCGGTGATTCTCTGTAATATACCGTGATTCAGGACCGCCAGGGTGTACACACAATAAAAAATATGAGATAAACACATTAAATATTTACTTTTCATGAAAACAAGTATATTATTCAACAAATATTGATATATTTTAAATAATAAACTTACTAATATTAAATTTATATATTTTCATGTTACAAAGGTAAGTATGAACCGGATGTCTTAAAAAGTTCACGGTAAGACTTGTGACTCACAATTAATAATTGTTTATTTTAAGAACGAACAAATGGACGTCTATTATAATTTATATATTTTCATATTATCTATATAAGTAAAAATTTGAAATTTAAAATAATACAACTAACACCGATCGATAAGATTAAAAATGACTATACATACGGTTGATAAAGACGTTTGCCATGCTTTAAATCAAAAGTAATTAAAAGAATTCTCTGAAATTTTAATATTTGAAAGTTGATGAAATATATTAATCATGGGATGAAATATAACAATCACATGGGATTTACTACCATTTGGAAAAAAAAAAATATTAATTTATACGATTTTATTATATTTAATTCTTATTTTTAGAAATATACGAAAACGAAAGTTATGATCCTAGGCAGCAAACGAAAATTGAAATAACTTGAAGGATTTAAATTGCTGTAGATGGACATAGTATTCCGTATGTCAATATCACCAGGCATCTAGGTATCCAATTATCAGAAAACCTTTTATGGGATACTCACGTGGCGCAAATCTCCCGAAAGGTTTATGATACGTTAAACAGCCTAAAGTACAGGAAAAACATTTTGTCCCAATCTTGTCGGACCTAACGAAAAAATTGGTGGACCTTAACGGACCTAACAGAGACCTATCGATTACGGTCATTTTCGTTGTGAAATTCTTAAAATGAGGGGCTAAAATTGTGTAGGTTCTTGTCGGAAACTCTTGGTTGCTACTAATATCCTACCGATAGTCGACTATTGTTCCATAGTCTTTTTAGATTCTTCGATAGGGCTTGATAATGAACTGAAACGAATAGTAAACAGCGCAGTTAGATTTGTTTTTAATTTAAAGCGGGATGAACATATCACGCCCTATCGTCACAAATTAAATTGGCTCAGTGTGAAAACTCGAAGAACTTATAGTCTAGCATGTTTTAGCTACAAAATCTTACAGACTGGAGAACCAAAATTTATCCGTAAATTGTTCTGCGATGAAGATGAGAGTATAAGGCGTTCTGATAGGCTTGCAGTGAAAAATAATAATATCACTTTCAAAATGCCAAATTTTGCAACTGTAACCTACAAGCATTCTTTTGTAGTGTCAGCAATTCGCTTGTAGCAGGAGCTACCGATGGAGGTTATAAATTCGCTCTCGATTAAGGGCTTCAGAATCATAGCGTTTGATTACTTCATGGATGTCGAAGTAAACAGTTACTTTTAAAGCTTGCTTGTGAACTAGTGATGAACGAAGTGGACGTCACAAATGTTTATAATGTTTATACTTTTTATATAATATACTTAATAGTATTTTACGTGACACTGTATTCTTTTTTTTTGTACAACCATTGCCATATGGCTTCGGCTCTGGCATATAAATTTAAATAAATAAATAAAATAAAAAAATGTTGGAAAATCCAAAAATGCACACCTCAATCGCTCATTTCATGTTTAATCATTACTTTTATTTTACAATATTAATTTTTTTTTTTAAATTATAAATTTTTATTCATTTTATAAACCATTAATTTAATTTTTTTATTTCCTATTTACAGTTTAATTTTTTTTAAATATCCCGCCTTTTTGTCTTAGATGTTACTCTTTCTTTTCAAACCTATACTGTTACGCTAGTGCTTCTGCCAGTAGTCAATGGAGAGAAAAAAATAAAACAATAATAACAACAGTAAACATAAAAAAAAAAAAAAAAAAAATTAATGAAAGAAAATTGTATATATTTTAAATTTATTCGTGCATCCCGCCATTTTTTTATTATTATTTTATAATAAATGAGCATTATGAGTCGTGCACTTTTGGATTTTCCAAATTTTTTTTTATTATTCCGATTTTTTTAAAATTTTAATATTTTTTTTTTTTATTTTGTTTACTATTGTTTTAATTATTATTGTTATCAATGAATTTTTAATTTTTATTGACTTATTGCGATTTAATTTTTTTTTTTTTTTTATTGGTTTTTTTTAATTTTATTTTTTAAAATTTTATTATTGTTTCTTTGTTTAACTATTCTTTTTTATTTTCGTTTTTTTCTTTTCTTTATGTTTTTAGTAATTAAAAATGAAATAAATAAATAAAATTACAAAATTAAATTTAAAAAAAAAGAAAAATAATTTTTTTTTTTGAATAGGCCGCCTTTTTCGTAGATGTCACCACTTTTTTAACGACTGTCACGCCAATTTTTATTGTCAGTACTAGTCAGATAAATAGATAGGAATAAGGAAATAGAAAGAGAAATAGATATAGAAATAAACGAATGTTAGAAAGAGAAGACATTAATAACATTTTTTTTTTTTTGTATACATGCTGTTAATAAAACAGCGGGAAGTTTTCAGGCTGCCCTGCAGGGTCAACCGATAAACAGTTTTTTTTTTCTCCATATTTTGGATATATTCTAAAATCTATTTTATATTCTATTTTGTAACTAAAAGATTAAGGTTTTAAATGAAGAAAGTTTTATTTGATTTCATCGCGTATGAAACATAAAAATAAATACATAAAAAAATGAATTAATTAAAAAAAAAAATTGTTCATTTTATTTTAAAATTTATAATTGATTTTTAAAAATTATAAAATCAAGAATTAAATATAATATAATTAGAAAATTAATTTTTTTTTTTTTTAAATAGTTCTACTTGGAGGCGGACTTATGAAAAAAAGAATAAATTAAAAAAAAAAAAAAAAAAAAAAAGATCTGTCAATTGACCCTGCGGGCCAGCCCCAAAACTTCCCGCTGTTTTCGAGCTCCTAGAGCTCGAAAAGATTGTTAAGAATATATCTTCGAGCTCGAAAATACTTTTGTATGTCTTTGTTTTCGAAAAATAACGTTTTTTACCATTTTTTCTCCAACGATATCTCTCGAACGAATTTATCGACTGCGTCGGTTGCAATCGACGCGTTTTATTGAGTTCTAGAGCTGATCAAATTTCAAAATTGATTTATGGAGTCGTTTTTGAGAAATTTCAAAAAAACTAAAAAAAATAATTTTTTTCAATTCTTTCGTTAACGGTTTCTCTTAAACGAATGAACTGATTTTAATGGTTGAGGTGGCATTCGACGCGGCTTATGAAGTTTTAGAGCTAATTAGATTTTAGAATCAATCCATCGAACAAATTAAGTTATTCAAAAAAAAATTTTTTTTTAAATTTTATTTTTGAAATATCTCCGAACTAACTATACTGATTAAGCTCATATTTTAAATGCCTATAGAATTTAACAAGCCGCGTCGAATGACACCTTGAAGATCAAAATCGGTTCATCCGTTCAAAAGTTACAGAATATTTACATACGTACGTACGTACATACATACATACATACACTCGGACATCATCTTGAATTTAGTCAGAATAGCTTCCTAGAACCTCAAAAAGTCGACATCTGTTGGAATTTCGATTTTCGCAAATCGGGGTAAAAACAATAACTTCCCGAAATTTTTGAAAATCATCGATTTTTTTAGCGGGAAGTTAAAAATGAAATCGTAAAATTAATATTTTTTCATTTTTTTTCTTTCAAATGGTTTTATTTGGAGGCGGATATATAAAAAAATCAATAAATTGAAAAAAAAAAAAAAAAAAAGTTCATATCTTATTTTAAGAATTTTTAATTGATTTTTGAAAATTTCAAAAAATTCTAAATTGCACACCTTAAGCGCGAAAGCGCTGAGGGTGCTTTATGGACGGTTTTTTTTCTTCGACTATTTTACTCACACAAAACTATGTCCACATTCTTTCAATTACACCAAAATAACTCAAATTGTATACTAGCATATAGAAAATTTGATAAGGAAAAATTTGAACCTAATATCAAGTCCATTCGTTATTTTATTAGTTTAAAATAAATTATTTTAACTAAAGACATCGGTGCTGTCAATTGTTACGTATGAAACTCCGTAAACTCGATAAATCTTGAAAGGCATAATCAATCGGCGTAATTTTAGATTTATTAGCTTCGTAATTTTTTTTGCAAGAACCCTTATGAATATCACGACCTAAATCCGTCTCGTTTATTGTTGTGAATACATTTTCGAGCTCGAAAATACTATTGCATGCCATTGTTTTGGGAAAAAACCGTTTTTTAGCATTTCTTTCTCCGACGATATCTTACGAACAAATCAATCGATTGAGATGGTTGAGGCGGCAATCGACGCGTTTTATTGAATTCTTGTTTTGATTAGATTTTGGAATTGATCGATTGAGCCATTTCTGAAAAATTTGAAAAAAACTGAAAAATTTTTTTTTTTTTTTGTTTTTCTTCCATATCTTAGAGTCTATTTGATCGATCGATTTGAAATTTTCAGAAAAGTTGACGGCCACCAAACTCTTTTGATTTCCACCTCAAACATTTTAATCGGTCAGTTCATTAAAAAGATATTAAGAGTTTACATCCATACACACACACACACAAACAGACACTCGGACATCCTTCTGAAAATAGTCAGAATAGCTTCCTTGGACCTCGAAACGTCGACATCTGACGAAAACTCGATTTTCGAAAATCGTGGTGAAACCAATAACTTCCCGAATTTTTTAAAATTAATAATTTTTTTAGCGGGAAGTTAAAAATGTTAATTAGAGCAATAGTCTCGGATTCATGACTTTTTCATGTCTCTTAATGGGTTTGCTAAGAAATCAGTCAATGATCTTAAGCTTATAGAAAATGTATAGAATTACTTTTTAAGAATTTTTTTTTGTACATGCATCTTGAATGACATGAAATTCAAGAAAATATATTAAAAATATGAAAAAAATAGTATTATTATATTAATTTTACTGTTCGTCTATTGGTACACCAAAATGAACCCGTGCCCAGTACCGGAACAGTCAGTCATATTAATGTTATTGATAGACATTGTTATGTCCGACTTCGCAAACTCTTTCTTTTAGTTACTCATGTTGAACATCCCTAAGGGATAGATATTCCATTTTCTCTTGAGAGAAACAAGGATGGGTTCAATTGAGTATTACAAGACGTTTTACTAGATTTCTTTCTTTCTGTCTGTCATTCCCTTATTCTTCGTTCCCCACTTACTGTCAACTACGATCACTCTAATGCGCACAATTAGCATTGACTTAAATTAAGTTCCGTCAATGAGTCATCTCGCACGATGGAACTTACCTAAAATTTCCCCTTCCCAAACTCGGACCCCATGGTTGCAGTGTTCAAAAATTTTCAAGAGCTAATTACTCTACCAAGCACAGGCTTGCTTTCCGGTCATAGTTGAATTCAAAGTTTTCAACGAAGAGTCGCTAATAGGTACAGCAGTATCCTCTTCAAAAATTCGCGGATAATTTTATCACAGAATAAAATTATCAACCCAAACAAATATTTATATACATCTATATAAATATCTTATAAGGAAAAGAAAATATTTAGAATATAAAAATAAAAGTAAAAGTTATCGCGGTCAGAGCGGTTTTAAAATTTGCATTGAAAAATTAAAGAAAACCGGAATATAGTTACAGCGCTTTAATATATATATATATATATATATATATATATATATATATATATATATATATATATATATATATATATATATGTACATCCCCGCATCCGAGTGCCGGTTATTTAAAGTAAAGCAATAAAAAAAAATTGCATCGTTAAAATAAAACAAATTGAAAAGAGAAAGAACAGATATTTACCTAAGTTAATCGTGTTATTGGTTGTGAGTGGTTAGTTAAGTGTTAACTCACGTTTGTGAGCATTATTATATCCATACAATAAAATATATAAAATTCAAATTTATATCTAAACACTATAATCAGTATAAAGCATTGTGTTATATTTCGAGTGTAATTATAAAATGATTAAAATAATAAAGACATTGCTTTAAAGAGTATCAACTCTATTTTCCTCAAAGAAAATTAAAGGAATTTTTATTAGCAATTTAAAATTTGAATTTAAAATAAAAAAAAAAAAGGACATAAGTGGCAATCATTTTTGTGTATTATTCATAAAAATAAGTTAAATAATAAGTTACCACCTAACCCTCATCCGAAGATTGCCTGCACTGAGAGCTAGCAGTTAATTCAAAGGGTCTGCAACGCGGGAACAGTTTCAAGGAAAATATAAAATCTATACACATATATATATATCAGCACAAAGGTAAGGCCTCTATAATTGACCTCTTTTCTTCTTCAACATTATCATATTTTCCAGTCAGTCTCAAAAATTTAAGAGAAAATAAGGACGCTATAAAGCTAAAATCGTATGTATTAATTAGCGCAATTTACAGTCATCAACTAGTAAAGATAACTGTTTTAATTGAACTAGAAATAAAGGAAGATCCGCATCGAAACGTATTTCGAAACAAATAAAATAAGGCTTGAATAAAATATTTGAGCCGAAAATTGCAATGGTTAGTCCGAACGCTTAATCCACGCAACCAAATATTAAATTAAATAATAGTCGGACATAACAACATTAACGGTGAATTTTATTGACTGGTTAAATCAAGTGCAATATTAATTATAACTGGATCCCTAATATTTAATGTAGTATGTATGAATTGTTATAAAAAATACATTAAATATAGATAAACTGTAATTTAAATCATAAGAAAAAATTTTTGTGTTTAGTTTTTTTTTTTTAATTATTTTTATAGTATAACCTCAAATGATTTATTTTGTTTCTATTCTTTATCTTCAAATAGTTATTTTAATTGAATGTTTAATCATTTAAAAATTTTAAATACATTTCACATTATGAGTGTGATATAGCAGACATCAGATCAATTTAAAATTATTAATAAATCGGGTCAATAATTAATAAAATAAAATTTTAAAAAATGCGAATTCAAAAAATTTTGAAATTAATAGTGCTTTTTGTAAATATTATTTTTCAAATTATTTATCTTATTTATTAATAATTTTAAAGTTGTCTGATGTCTGCTCTATTCACACTAGTTTTACATTAATATTATTTAATAATTGTTAATATTTTCATTATGAATAAATGCAAAAAATAACTCATTTTATTTACTGTTCCGGTATTAGGACAACCGAATTCCCGTATTGGGACAAGGCTATTTCAGCGTTCCGGTATTGGGTCTTTTGGATGTCATAGAAAAAAATTTTTATTTTATATTAAATTTAAGAAAAATGAACTAATTTGATTATTTTTGAATAGGTAAATGTCTATTCTATATGATGTAATAAATTATTTTGGTTTATAATCTATTGGAATATTTTCAAAACGATAAGAATCAGTCGTATACCCATCGTCGTTCCGGTAAAGGGACATTTACCTTACTTATTGAAAGAAATTACTGCGATGTTCGATAACATAAACATTAATTAAATTTCAATGAAAAACTAGTAAAAGATCATTTTTTTGAACTTTTAATTGTAAAAAAAAATATATTTATTTTTTTTCTTCAAAGTCGGCATATTTTTTTTCATAAATCCGCCGTGAAATAGAACAATTTCAAAAAAAAAAAAAAACCATTCGTAAATATTGATATTTCGATTTTTTATGGCCAAAAATGTGGTTGACCCTACTTCCAAACAATTACCAAAATAATGTTAATTATATAAATAATTTGATTACTAAAAAAAAAAAAAATCTGTCTATCGGTTGACCCTGCGGGCCAGCAAAACTAACGTACATGGGTCTCATATTGACGTTAATTAGACAACAAACCGTTTAATAACCGAACCTATTTCTTATAATTATTTTATAAAATAATATTAACAATAAATCGTGAACATGATTCTAAACTGTAACAATATTCTCATAGTTCCCTCAGATCTTACATCTTTTCGTTAATTAAAACAGTAGCATAATATCTCAAGACTGACTCGAACTCGATTAATTATTGATAATTATACGAATTATTTCATACCTGGTTACTGATGAATAAAACATCGAGTGACGTCTTACACCGTTTTAAATAATACTTCTGTAACAATAATCTTAATTTGTAGCTTTCCGCAATGCCATGAACTGTAGCGCCATTACTGAACACGTCTGTTCGCTTCAAGCGACTCGAGAACAATGCTCACGTCCGTGCTCTTCGAAGGTCTCCCTTTGACTTCTTTTGTCTCAATATTTAAAACCCATAACTCAATTTTTTCATTATCAATAACTGACCTCTATATTCTAAACTCATAATCAAACCTTAAACTCTACAATATCGATAACTGGAGGCTTATACCTCACCAAACGTACCCACTGACTGATTTTGAGTATGGATATCCTTGATAGTTGCTCTCCTGGAACAGACCAGCTGGGATCGTAAAACTTACAAACTAAGTGACCTATGACTTCCTCAGCGGTACAAGTGGTCATAGCTTGTCCTCTGAGGCCTGCCAGACTAAAACAATTAAAAATGACCAAACGTTTACCACAACAGCAACGGTCACAAAATTACTGTTGAGGCCTGCCAAACCAAAACTCAAAACTGATCTCATCCTGCATCCGTCAAATTCCTTATATACTGGAACGCTAGCATCTCAGCTAGACCTCTGCAATCAACCAAGAAATCTCATAGGGATAGAACTAGGTTTTATCATCAGATGATACCGGGTGACTAATTCAAGTCCCGCTCCACGGTAACACTGACTTCTCCACATACTCAAAATTCCAAAACTGTAAACCAGAACTCAAACTTTATCATTTTCCAAACTTTAATCTCAAACAATATTCCATATTTCTGATTCTATTTCTTAATTTTCTTATCAAAAACCCATAACTGTAGCTAGACGTTACTCCATATTTAATTCTTAAACTATAACTTAAATCAAAAATCTGTATCAAAATCGCTAATACCTGTAAGCTGAACTATAAGTCTTGAGTAACCATGCTCGTAAATACAACAAAATCAGTTGGTGCTTGTGACGTTCACTTTGATTTGACCCCCATACGAAAAATAAAGTCACTATATATATATATATATATATATATATATATATATATATATAAATATGTATATTAAATATATATATATATATATTCATAAACGTTTAATTATTTATAAGAAACAAAAACCTTATAAAATAAACTATATGTGTCAGACATCTTAGCGCTCATCTAGACGGATTTCGGATTTAAGGTTCTTGAGAGATTTTTCATCTTCTCAAGTAAACCATTTCTTTGCTGAGGTAAAAATCATTCAATCAAAACACATGTTATATAAAAGACGGTACCTGATTGGTTTGCTTTCGAATGACACGCTCATAAACTTCAGCACGTGCACTTTTGTTAAAAAATGGTAATAAATATTTGTCGATATAAATTATATTAAAATATTATCTAAGACACATTTTTTAATGATGTTAAATATTATTTTTAAGCAATCATTTTATTTATATCACATAAAATTAATATAGAAAAATAATGTGCGAGAAATAACTACCATCTTACTGGATACACAGATCGATACATCCATACAATTGTCGATTCCGTATACAGTCAATCCACAATGACGGTCGAAATAGCCGCCACCTAGTAGGATAAACCAGCTACTGAAATTGATTTTAATTCTATACATCTCTGTTTTTACATCATAAGGAAAAAAAAATGAATTATTAATAAAAAAAAAAAAAAATGATAGACTTACCTGATACCTATATATTTTTTAAAACAGTTGCACACTTTTGAACAAAATCATTTTTTATCTTTTTAATTAATTTAAAACTATTTTTAATTTATAAAAATCACTTATTAAAATTAAACAAAATTTAAAATTAATTAACTATTTAATACCTAAAAAATATTATATATAATTATTTTCCAAGTAACTTCACAGTATTTTATAATAACAATAATTAAATTGAAATTATTTGAGTTGAAAAAAAAAAATCAGAAATAAATTTTTCTAAATGCTTTTTTTTTTTTTTTTTCATTATTTAAAGTCGCCGTAACTGCATGGTTATTGGCGACTACAGTACATGAGTGTTACATAAAATTGCAAGATTCCTTACTCTATTTATAACAATTCATTTTATTATTAAATATTAGATATCATTTATTATTTTTATTTCTTTAAGTAAAGCTATCGTCCTGGAACAGCCGCTGGTAGTGCTGAGACAATCTTTCATGTTTCTTGGGAGTTTCAGTTTGATTCTGTTATTTGTTAGCTCTAGAAATTTACTTAATATGTGTTTGACACTGTTTTCTGCTTCACACCATTTGCAATTACTTTTAGGCTTCTTAGTTATTAAGTTCTCATGTGTGATTATAGTGTGCCCTATTCTTAATTTGGTAAGTACCACCTGCTCCCTACGGGGAAAAGAATCTACTGGGTTGGCCTCTGTGGTTGATTCTCTGATATCGCTTAAGCCGGTTCGACATTGATTTAACCACCAGTCATTCCAACACGTCAGGATTGTTTTTTTTATGGTTGTTTGTGTCTTGGAGCGCCATTATCGGCATTTCGTCGATAATGTTTTTATTTATAGCATCTTTTGCTAGTTGATCCGCCTCTTCGTTACCGGAGATCCCTTGATGCCCTGGGATCCAAACTAGGCTAACTTTTCTGTTGTTGAATGTCAAACTATAAATACTCTCACTGATATTCATTATCAGAGAGCATGTGTTCTCCGTATTTTGCAGTGCTGTGAGGCAGGACATAGAGTCTGTGAATGTGACAGAGTCTCCCTTGTCCTGGTCCTCTGTAGCCAATTTAAGTGCTAACCAAATTGCTGCAGCTTCACATGTGAATATCGATAGTGAGTCGTGGAGTCTAACACCTTTTTTAACTTCCCGTCAAGAAAATTATTAATTTTCGAAAATTCGGGAAGTTATTGGTTTCACCCCGATTTTCGAAAATCGAGTTTTCATCAGATGTCGACGTTTTGAGGTCCTAGGAAGCTATTCTGACTATTTTCAGAAGGATGTCCGAGTGTGTGTGGGGAGGGGGGTGCGTGTGTGTGTTGCGTAATCGAACTATATTTAAATTCAAATATAGTTGCACTTCCGACAGATAGAGGCAGCACCTACTGGGGCCTCGTGGCTGTTAAATTTCAACTTGACTAGCGCATTGCGACGCATGCGCATCGATTTTTCCTGCCTCGTGTCAAGAAGACGGCCGCCATTATCTTTCGCAATATACATTCAACAGATAACACGTGTTATTCTAAATCTCATCATTTTGTGCTTATCTCAGAGTAATTAATTTAAATAATAATTTAATTAAATTCAGCATTCATCGGGCTCATTAAAACTATAATTATTTTTATAATTTTGGGCAACAGAGCTCAGAAAATAATTACATAAAGAACTCAAGAATTCAAGTGATAGACGACCACGTTTCTCAAGAGATTATTCACAAGGGAGACATCACAGGTGCCTTTTTTATTAAATTATTAATTATTACAAGTGCTCAATTAAATTAAAAGACTCAATATTCTAATTAATTAATTATCATTATGCTCAATATTACAATTAAATTAAATATTAACGTTCACTCAGTAGCATCTGCAATCGTGCTACTACGTGTTCAACAAATAAATTCAATTCAGTGAAATTTATTATGAACTCATTCAAATCAATTAAATTAAGTGATCATAAATATTATAAACTCAATAATCTCATCTATTTATGCATTGATGCTATTAAAAATAGTAACTCAAGTGTTCAATTATAAACTTCGCTCGGTAACCTCTAATTTCATGTTACTGTATTCCATAACATTTTTTACAATCAAATCAGTGTTCAACTAAATTCAAACTAATTACTTTAATTATTTAAATCAATTACTCGAGCTCAATTTTATAATTTGCATTCAATTAATTACGTATTCATGAGCTCAGACAATTAACAGTATTAAATAATTAAATCAACGATTTAATTGTGTAACCCAGTGATATTATGTGCTGTGACAAATAAAAATATTGTTATATTTTTTAATATGCGTATTTTTCCAATATCCCAACCACCCACCAGTCCTGGCATGTATTTATTTTATTATTATTAGAACAGTGTGTGTGTGTGTGTGTGTGTGTGTGTGTGTGTGTGTGTGTGTGTGTGTGTGTGTATGGATGTAAACTCTTAATATCTTTTTGATGAACTGACCGATTAAAATGTTTGAGGTGGCAATCAAAAGAGTTTGTTGGCCGTCAACTTTTCTGAAAATTTCAAATCGATCGATCAAATAGACTCTAAGATATGGAAGAAAAACAAAAAAAAAATAAATTTTTTATTTTAGTTTTTTTCAAATTTTTCAGAAATGGCTCGATCGATCAATTCCAAAATCTAAGCAGCACAACAATTCAATAAAACACGTCGATTGCCGCCTCAGCCCTCTCAATCAGTTAATTCGTTCGTAAGATATCGTGGGAGAAAGAAATGCTAAAAAACGGTTTTTCCGAAAACAATGGCATACAATAGTATTTTCGAGCTCGAAGAGCTCGAAAATGTATTCACAACAATGTTCTCGAGCTCAAAGAGCTCGAAAACTGCGGGAAGTTTCAGGGCTGGCCCGCAGGGTCAACTGATAGACAGAGTTTTTATATTGTTGTTTACCACGGCACAGCTTGCTTTGCCTTTTTTCACGGAGCCATCAGTGAAGTAAACGTAGTGATCTTTATACAGCTCTTTAGTAGCTAGGAAGAGCTCGAAAAGCTGTAACCGGGCAGCAGTGGTATACGACGTGAGAGTGCGGCTCTCTCGCTGTCTCGGTCTTGGTTTGGTCTTTCTCTTTCTCTCTCTCTCATCGCTGCCTGATTGTCGAGTTTGGCTGAGTTAGGCGCTAGACGATAGGGGATGATTTCGCGCAGCAGGTGATCGTGAATTGGTCAGTGCGCATAATTAAGTAGGGGTCAACGGAGGTCGGCGTCTAAGACGAGCTGACCTAAGACGTCACTCGAGTTCAAGTCATCGTGCGACGAACCACGCTTTAAGCAAATAAAACGTTCTATTTAAAATTTCCCTGAAAGTATCTTGATTTTGAAAATTTGGTTTGAAAAACCATAAGTGGAAAAAAATATATATAGTGTTTGTGAGGAGTGCACTGAGAACCAGCAGCCAAGGAACCTGTAGAACTTCATCATCAAACCCGGAGGTCCTACAATGCAGCGAAGGCCCATTCCAACTGTACGTCATTTTTTCTAAACCAGATAAGATTTCTGATAATTTTATATATACACATATTTACATATATTTACATATATATACATATATTTACACTTTATAATATTTTCTCTCTCTTCAACGCGACACTACGTAATTAATTAATGATATTGTTCCTCGCGTCCAATAAATATTTGCGCGCTTAGTAAATCTATCTATTGTCGCTGGACGCCTAATTATTCTCACAACTCGTAAATTTATTAATAAAAGGGGAAATATTTGTACAAATTGGGTTTGGTTAAATAAAACTAAATTTTATATAATTACATCTGAGTCTCTTTGATCAAATTTTCTTTCATCACCAGCGTCATTTTGAATAAGTTTATTTCAGTCGCGTGTCCGGTCAGAACGAGTCTACCTGCATCCTGAGATCTATTTCCCGTTTTCTGAACCAGCAATAAAACAAATTTTTAATTAATATTTATATTTAAGAATTTACGATTAATTAATTTAAATTATTCGGGAAATTTATTAACTGTGGTTCGTGGCTACTGGACACGAAATAGCCAGGGCCCACCGTTATAAAGTTTGTTGAGATGTTGTTTTTCTTTGTAGCTCATACATGTCCAGATTAATTTCAATGCTGTCTTTAAGCCAGGGTGGACCAGTGTGTTTTCTTGGTAGAAGTTGGGGTATTTTTGTTTTGAGTTCTTCTAGTAAATTTTTATGTCTGACTTGTAGTGGTCTTGTTTTGGACCTTTCAATTGTATATGTGATAACTGTTCCCGGTTTGTCGATCATAAAGCTAAAGGCCGGGTCTTTTGATTGGGTTTTGGCCTCGATTGCGTATTTAGTTATAAGTTCAGTGCGTCTCAGTTTAATTGGGACCTCCCTTGCCTCTGCTAGTAGGCTGATTACAGGGCTTGTTCGGTAGGCACCGAGACTAAGTTGTAGTGCCTGATTTTTGATGCTGTCAAGTTGTTTTAATCTTGTCTTAGCAGCCGTGTCGTAGAAGATTGCACTGTCGTCCATCTTTGATCTAATTATTACCCTGTATGTGAGGAAGAGTGACTGTTCATCAGCTCCCTAATGGGTGGAACAGATAGCTTTATATATATTCAGTCTATTATAACAGTCGGCTCGCAGTTTCTGAATATAGTCCTTCCAAGTTTGTCTTTCATCCAAATAAACTCCTAGTAGTTTAATTCATTTAGTCCGTTTAATTTCTTCATTACCTAACCGCAGAGTGACGTTGCTTTACCTATTTCCTCGGGAGAATATGATGAATTCTGACTTGAGTCTTGAGAATTTATAGCCACTCCTACCTGATCACTTCTGTAGGGCGTTTAGAGATTGTTGTACGTGTACTGCTGTAGATGCTAGCTTTTTTCTTGAGCAGGATATTGAAAGATCGTCCGCAAATAGTCTTCCTTTTACTGGTTTCAGAATCACGTCAATCACATCATTTATGGATACTAAGAAAAGAATGACACTTAGTACAGCACCCTGGGGAAATCTATTTTCGATTGGAGTCAGTGTTGATAATATACTATCAACTCTTACTCGGATTTTTCCATCACTCAAAAAATTTATAATAAATGCTAACATATTTCCTTTGATGTCTCGTTCATCTAGGGATTTTAATAGTCCGAATCTCCAGCCCATTTTGTAGGCCTTTTCTATGTCTAGAGCTACTGTAATCTGAGCATGGTTTACTGCAAGCGAATCACATACTTGCGTTGTGAAGTCCGCTAAGTAGTCCTGGGTGGATCGGAATTGTCTGAATCCGTATTGGTTTGGGGATATCAAGTTTTGGCTTCAAGAAACCAGCGGAATTTTCTAGCCACCATCTTCTCCAACAATTTTCCTATATTGCACGTCAGGGCAATGGGTCTGTAGCTTTTAGGGTCATTTGGCTTTTTATTTGGTTTTAAAATTGGTACTATAATTGCCTCTTTCTATTTATTTGTTAGGAAACACCTGATTCATCCATATTAAGTTGAAGAGATCAAGTAGGTAGCATAATCCCTTGCTTGATAAGTTCTTAATTAGTATGTTTGGCACATTATCTGGTCCTGGACTGGAGTTTTTTAGTTTTGATAATTCTCTTGTAAGTTCTAGCATTGATAATTCTGAGTTGAATGGTTGACTGTTATCGTAGGTGTTGACATGACTTATAGCTATCTGTTTTGTTTTGTAATCCAAAAATTCTTGATCATAGTTGGATGAGCTTGAGTTTTTCGCAAAGGATTTAGCCAATATATTGGCCGTTTCTTGTGGTTGCGCTGTTGGGACTCCTTCATTGTCTAGGACTATAGTATTGTCTTCTTTCCGTTTATTAGTGTTTCCACAATGAATTTTTTTCCAAACTTCAGTGATTGGTGTGTTGTTGTTAATGGAGGTTACAAAGTTTCTCCATGTATTTTTCCGACTCTCTTTTAGCGTTCTCCTGGCTACCGCTCTCTTTTTCATGGAGTCAATTTCGAACTGAAAGTTCTGTTCCGTTTTTGCATTTCTAAGATACAAACGTCGAGCTCTATTTTTGTCTTGTATGGCTCTTTTACAATCTTCATTCCACCAGTATAGTTGCTGACTCCTTCTATTAATGTTGTTTTTATTTTTGTTATTTTTGATAGTTGTCTGAGTTATATATTAGGTGGCTAAGTTATATCGCAATTATTGGTTGGAATAAATTTTATTACAATGCGGAAATGGTCACTATCAAATGTGTGGTCTATGGTGCACCAAAAAAGATCAGCTGCGAGCGTACTGTCTACCATCGAGAGGTCGCAACTAGAATTTCCATTATGTGCATTGAAGTGTGTTGGTAAACCTGAATTCAAAAGTACCAATTCGTCGTTGTCCTCTAACCAATTTGCAATTAGTTTTCCTCTAGGATCACTGTAATTAGATCCCCAGTAATGGTGGTGTCCATTGAAGTCTCCCAGGATCATAATTGGTTTAGGTAGTTGATTAATAATTACTGTCAGCTCTTTTATGATTAGTGTTATACTATTGGGCCAATAAATATTACGAATGGAGAGTTTCTTAAGATATTTTATTCTAATCGCAACTGCTTCTAATTCTGTGTCAAGTGGAATTGCATCTGGCAGCATCGTGGGCTTGGTGTAGATGGCGACGCCACCACTTGTCCTGCTTGCCTCAGCTCTGTTTTTGAAGAATTTTTCATAACCTTTTAGATTAGCACAGTGATCTCTAGCGAAATTAGTTTCCTGAAGGCATATACATAAGGGGTTCTGTTGATGGGTAAGCATACTTAACTGTTCTGTTTTTTGTAGTATCCATTAACGTTCCATTGAATTATTTCCATTATCATCGACCCTACCTAATCCAAGGATGAGTTTGAGTTTGTTGGTGAATTTGGTGGACTTAGTTTTAATGGATCTAGTCATAAACGGTCTGATAACTTGGCACATTTTAATTAAACCCTCAATGTTATCAGTGTAGTCTTTCACCAGCTCCGTGATATCGCTTCTTCCTGACAAGGTCTCCATCAAGTGTCTTAGCTGGTTTATATTTAAAACGAAGGTGCCTGAAGCTCCTTGTTTTTCCACATTTGCTTTAGTATTTGGCTTTTGTTACTTTCCGTTTTTTGTTCTCGTTTCTGTTGTGTTGATCTTTAGCTGGATTGTCGAAAAGTAATGCTGGGAATTTTCTTAAATCTTCTGACTCGGATATTGATACTGATTCACTATCTAGCTCTGTTTCAGTTTCCATGTCAAAATCTGGGTCCAGATTTAGCGAGATATTTGAGGAGACCGTTGTTTCAGTTGGAGAGTGCTGCCTCTTACTACCAGCTTTAAGAGCCTGAGGTTCTAATGTAATGACTTCTTTCTCACGTACATCCTTTACGCCACCCGGTGTAATTACCGGTGTTAGTTCCATACTCCTTAGACTTGGTGCTCGTTTTAAAAAATGGTACTGTGATGCTGTCTCAAATGTTTCCACCACAGTTGTGTTGTCACCGACTTTTGGGGTTTGAGAGTGTCCTTTCCCATTTGTTTTGCAGTTCTTTGCCAGGTGCCCAATTTTCTTACATACAAAGCACTTTAACGAGTCACTTGATGGATAGATCCAATAGTTGATGCCATCGTGGTTGACATAAAACCTCTCCGGTAACTTCTTTTCGTCTGCCGGTGTGACAAACACCTGTCTGCGGAAACTAAGTACATGTGAAAACTTTGGATTAGTAGTCCCGGTCCGTAAGTCAGTGATTGGTGACAAAGATGTAACACCCATACTTTTCAGCTCTTGTTCAATCACGGAGTTCGGAATCGTTGGCCTCACACTGGATAAGACCACTGTTTAGTTGTCTGCATTTTTTAAATCAAAATTTAAATAATAAAATTTTTAATATTAAATTATCAAATATTTCTATAAAAAATGATTGTAATTTTAGTACGCATAATGTCTTTTGAAATACTTAATTCTATTGTTTGCATATTTTATATTTTTATGAAATAAAAACACAATGATAATTACAGAAATTACACTCAAAAAATTTATTATTTTTAAAGGCGGGACATTTTAAATCTTCTAGATCGATGACAATTTTATCATGTCCAAGTAGATCTTGTACTCATAAATTTTTTTTACTGCCTTTCACATAAATGAACTTATAATTACTTGTTACATGATTAAAAACTTTATATGGCTTAAAATATAGAGTCTTTCCTGAATTCCGAGCAGGGGCCGGTCACTCTGACCTCCCACCATGCCCAATTCTGTCATTCCATCGACCTCAAATGAAAAACGTGACTGAAGTGGCAGCAGTGCATTTAATAATAATAATAGTAAAAAGTGAGAACTCTGGTGGGAATATTTTTCCCGCCATTCTTGTATCCATCTTTATTGCGCTCAGATGTCAAAATTTGGTTATCTCGAATTATTTTCTGCGTTCCACGCTACTTAATTTGAAAAATATAATTATTTTACTGCTTCAATATTCTAAATTGGTATTTCTATTGAATCTTTATAATAACAATCTATTTAATTCATTAATTTAACAATATTTAAAACGGCATAATCTTTTTTGGTTAGAATTGGGCTTGCTTTTTCTATTTTGTGGTTTTTTTTCAGTTTTACTTGTGCTATTTTGTTTATTTTTTTTTTCGGTTATACTTTCTGTGCTTTTTTTTTTTAACTAATATTAATTTTTGGTATTACTGTTTTTCTTTTGTTTTTTTTTTTTCAATTCTTTTGTTTTTTAAGTAATAATTTTGCTACTTTTTAACAACTTTTAATTTGTTATTGGTCATAATTGTGCTTTTTTTTCTCGTAGTTTTTTTTTTTTTCTTTGTAGTTTACTTCTTGCAGGAGTATCGTGATCATTTGTTATTGTTTTTTTTTAACATTTGCACGATGTTAATTTGCTGTGTTAAATCTTGTCGACACAAAAAAGTAAAAAATTCGTGTGTGTTTCATCGTCTTCCTCGTGATGTGGAACTGTAAGTATAAATTAATTGAAACTTTGACATTTAAGTCGTTGACTGCCTTGAATTTGAAATATTACGGTCTTTATTATAAAAAAAAAAAAATTTAGCTGTATTTAAATAAATCTGTGTAAGATTAAGTTATAAAAAAAAGTATTTGTTTCAATTTTAGCTGTAAACAGTGGGTCCGTGTCATAGGAGGAGAAGATTTTTTACACTTGAATGTTGAAGCGCTTCATGCAAACAAATTCGTTTGTAGTTACCATTTTACGGATCATGATTATCGTAATTTTTCCAAAAAATATCTTCAACGAGGAGCTATTCCGTCAATATTCAATGAAGAGGTCGTGCCTATAAGTGATGAGAATATGAAAATGTTTTTATCTCCTATAGTTACGATTGCAACAAATGGTTTGTAGTCATTCAATTTTGAAATAACGTTACTGTAGTTATCATGATCAGACAATTAATTTTCATTATTTCTTTTGATAACTGTTCTCAAACCATGAAGGAATATTTCAAATGTAAAGACTGTGCAACAATCAAAGGATAAATTTATCAATGAAACCACTACTGATGAAGAACGGCCATTAGAAACTATAGAAAACGTCGAATCATTGATTGATATTGAAGATCCTGATCGTATCTTGTCATTATATCAATCAAAAGCCAATGGAAGGAAGTCTCCTAAAATGGTGAATATCGCACATCACAAATTAAATAGTTGATTATGTTTTGAAGCAGTCAATTACCAGATAGTACTATTCATTTTCATATGGTACAGGGTCATCAAACAACTAAAAATGCTGTTATTGACGGCACCCTAAACAAAAGATTACGTCATTCAGGTAAGAGTCATATTTATAAACATATTATGTATTGTAATATTTTTAAAGTAGGATATGTTTCATTATTATATATTCTTGAGTACTTGTAAGGAGTACTGTAATTTTCTGTGCGTTTGTGATCTACATTTGTAGTTTATTAACGTGCGAAACGAACACTTTTTTAAAATGTTTCAGCTATTCCAAATAAGGAGTTTAATTTGAATCATGTTAAACAAATGGGAATACCAAATTCTAATTTCATGTTACAGAAGTTACAGCGATATTGTAATTTATCAAAACCTTCAGTAGTTAATGAATTAAGTTATAAAATAAGATTTATTAATAAATTATTACGATAAGCCAAATAATTTCATTAAATCATAACACTAGGAATTGGTAATGTAAAGTTATATTTTACTTCATGTATTGTGAGGATACGTTGGTTTTTCTCCCTGCCAATAATTAATTTTTATTTAACTAGTACGATTTTTTTCTAAATTGCAAATATTTTTTTTATTCGATTGTGGAATTTTTTTCAATTGTAAACATTTTTTTCTTTGAATTGTACAATTTTTTTTTAATTGTAGATATTTTTTTCTTTTAATTGTTCATATTTTATTTTAATTGTACATATTTTTTGATTCAATTGTACAATTTTATTAGTAGCAAATAATCTTTTGTTTTAATTATAAAAATTTATTTGAAAGACAGATAATTTTTATCTTCCTTAGCAAGCATATTTAATAATAATTTCTTACGTTTTCTTATCATTAAAGTTTTGTTTTTTTTAAATATATTGACACGGATAGTGAATAAGACCGATGAAACAAATAGTGGGATGTCTATAAACAATGATTATATGTAATAGAGGTTGAGGGATGGGGTGTCTTACATACATTTGTAAAATTGAAAGAAAATGGGAATTTTCATATTAATATTAGCGATACAACAGCTATTTTCATATTTAGGTAACTAAACGAGTTACTCTTCATTATAAATCGATACTGCTATGATAACGGGGAAAAGAAGTGGATTTATTCAAATAAGCTTATCTAATATTCACATAATTTTATAATAAATAAATATATTATTAATAATTAAATTATAATAAAAAATTAATGAATTAATTAATAAATAAATAATAATAAATAACTATTTAATAAATCAATAAATTATTAATAAATAAGTAATAATAAATAATTAATTAGTTAATAAATATATAATGAATAAATGATAATAAATTGATAATTTTATTATAAATAAATAAATAAATACATAATTTATTTGTTTGATTTTCGCGGTAAAATATTCTTTGATTCTTAACGTTTCACGTAGTATAATTCAATATTAAATTAAAATGAAGTTAAATGGATTAATATAAGATGAAGATAATCAATGCTGTACCGGTGCTAAACGGTTGATATTAGTTCACGACTTACAACGATCAAGGACCAATCGTACGATCTGGGCTCACGTGATCCGATGCTATACGCTAATATCGCGTTGATTATACTTCTGAAGCTAGTAGAAAATAATATGCCTATTATACGAGTGCTTACGACGATCAAGGACCGATCCAATGATATGGGCTCACGTGACCGAATGCTCAGTCGGGATATCAATCCTCTAGCCACGAACACCGTCAAGTGTCCGGAGTTCAGTATGGTTCAGAGTTTGATTCCCAAAAGAACTGATGAGCTAAAGTCCATGGAGTTTTTATATGGTCTTCACATATGAAAAGTGGTGGTTACTTGTTTCCCATACGAAAAGACTCGGACTCGCCCGAAAGTTCTAGGCCCATGCACACGTGTGATCCCTGGGAAATAGATTTGACTATGAAGTAGGCCGATGACTCTGGCGTCATTCTGTCAGCAACGCTCGTGCAGGAAACCATAAATTTGATGGTTTCCATTAGCTTTCTTTAAATTCCAAGAATCACATCCAGGTGCACATGAGTTGGGTCGTCTATGGTTTAAGATGAAAAATCAAATCAAAGATTATAGCGCTTATGCTTAGATTCTTAAATGGGAGCAAATACATAAATTTTAAAAATACGTTAAGTAAAAATGATTAAATTTCAAGAAAAGAGATATCTATAATACACGTGGTCCGTTAGTACAATACTACTTAATTGTAAAGCGTTGACAACGCCCAGGTAGGTATATTTGTCCGGTACGACTGCTGGCGTCAATAAATCGTCGTTATACATAAAAAAAGTTTACGTACAAGAGGTCTTAGTGTGTACTTATATTGGAAGAAAAAAAATAAAATTTTTGAATGTCGCAGCTGTGACAATAGCAAAAAATGACAAATAAATTAGTTTTCGAAATCAAAAGGGCATATAGCTTAAATTTTATGCTCTTTTGGCTTTCAAAAATTTTTTTTTTCAATTTTCAGCTGTGAAACAAGCTTACAATATGATTAGCGATTAAAATAATATTTTTCGCGATTTTGGTTTTAAGCTCTGTGACTAAAGCCAAAAGAGCGTATAAAAATACAAGTCCTTTTAGAATTACTGACTCGATTCTGTTAATGCAATCACTTAAAATCTTGATCTTTGTTTTTGAATAGTACGTTAATCATTAAATAATCAAATGCACAAAAAACGCATTGATTAATTTGAAGCGTGTCAACACCATTCATACTATATTAGAGTAGAAGCTTTTATCTTGGAGGTGGATGATCTATCATATATATATATATATATATATATTAGGGTGCTTCGTTTGAAACGACTATTTTTTTTTTTTGCTCCCATCTCGAAATTTTGTTGGAAATACCTCCGAAAAAATTCTCTGAGAGTTTGAGCCCTTAATATTAATATTACGTACTCTACCACAGCGTGTGAAAATTTCCCATTTAAAATACACGTAAACTTGGGTTTTTATTTTTTAAACTTCTATAACTCCGCGGCATTTTATGATATCATCTCGCCCAAAGTCGGGATTTTCTCAGAATTAAATGTTCTACAAAAGTTCCCATTGTCGCGAAGTCGTAACTCATACGAGTGGGATAGTACGGACCGCTAAACCGAATTTTTTCATAGAATTCTTGTTTTTTCTCTCATTATCTCATAGACAACAAGACCTACAGAAAAAATGCAAATGAGAATTTTGTAGGAAATTTAATTTTCTACAAAGAAAGTCCTTAGCACCGAATCATTCAGATTGATATTTTCTGAGATGTTAGTCAAATAAAAAATCAATATTTTCTAAGATTTGACTTGACATTTTATGGGAATTCAATGCTACGTAAACTTCAATAATTAATATATCAGAAAATATCAATCTGAGTGATTCGAGGCTAAGGACCTTTTTTGTAGGAAATTGAATTTCCAATAAAATTGTATGTTGCATTTTTTCTGTAGGTCTCGTTGTTTATGAGATAATGAGAGAAAAAACAAGATTTCTATGAAAAAATTTGTTTTAGCGGTCCGTACTACCCCACCCGTATGAGTTACGACTTCGCGACAATAGGCACTTTTGTAGAACATTTAATTCTGAGAAAATCCCGACTTTGGGCGTGATGATATCATAAAATGCCGCAGAGTTATAGAAGTTTAAAAAATAAAAACCCAAGTTTACATGTATTTTAAATGGGAAATCTTCACACGCTGTGGTCGAGTACTTAATATTAATATTAAGAGCTCAAACTCTCAGAGAATTTTTTCGGGGGTATTTCCAACAAAATTTCGAGATGGGAGCGAAAAAAAAAAATAGTCGTTTCAAACGAAGCACCCTAATATATATATATATATATATATATATTTGGTGGTTAAGGGTAAAATTTAACTATATTAAAATAAATTATTTAAACCAACTAATAATGATAAATAAACGTTTTATTTATCCAACGTAATTATTACAGTAAAAGAAAAGTATACAAGTATACAAAATAAAAATGTTTGAATGCGTGTTCGCAACTCAGCGGTGCAACTTGTAATTATCTAATGTCTCTACGAATGAGGTAGAGACGGAATATGTAAAAATCGATGTTTGGCGTAAATTGCCGAAATTGATCGATCGCAATTATTGTAGCAACGCTACAGAACTCCCTTTGTTTTTTTTTTTTTTTTTTAAATTTAATACACGATAATTAAAGTAATGGAATATTTACAAATGATATGAATAAATAAATAAGTAAATAAATAAGTATATTACAATGGTGAATTCTTACTTTGTAAAAAAAAAAAATCTTTCAAGTAAAAAAAATTGAATCGTGTAAATTTTTAAATATTAAACCGGACTCGGCGTTTTTGGGTCTCGGTTGCTGTGTTATTTGGCGGGGAGTTTGCTATCGTCATCGTCGTCGTCGTGTCGATTGGATTCGCCTCGTAAACCGGCTTCAATCTGTCCACTTAAATAGCGATTTGCCGTCCACGAAAATCGACGATGAAGTATTTGTCGTGTCGAGTTATTACACGATATGGACCTTCGTATGGCGCTGTGAAAGATGGTCCAACCTGGTCATTCCGTACCAGTACATGACTGCAAGTACTAAGGTTCCTGAAACAGAAAACAGAATGCTTGCTGTGACGCGACATTTCGGCCGGTGCCAATGAGTTGAAATGACGTTTTAGAGTATTGACGATGTTATGAGGCGTAGTTTATTAGTGGGAGATAGTCACTCACCGGGTAATCGGATAGGCTCACCGTATACTAATTCAGCCGGGGTCGTCTGGATGTCGTCTTTCCAAGCAGCGCGTAAGCCGAGAAAAACGGCTGGTAATGCGTCATACCATGACTCTTTATGACACAAAAGTGCTGATTTAAGCTGACGATGTAGACGTTCGACGAGACCATTGACTTGCGGATGATACGGCTAGGTATGCAGGTATTTTAGTCCATACATTTTCAATAACGACTGGAATGACGACGATTCGAATTGCGGACCTTGGTCCGAAGTTATACGTTTCAGGACTCCGTGGCGTGAAATCCAATGCAGCGATAGTGCATGTGCTACCGTCTCTGCAGTTCCATTGGATAACGGGACAGCCTCAGGAAACCTCGTGAATCGGTCGATGATCGTTAGGCATTGATTAAAGCCTCTTGACGATTTTAAAGACAATAGGTCGCTGTGTATGTGCTCGAATCGCTCAGTTGGAGGTTCAAAACTGGCGATCGGCGATGACACGTGTCTCTGGATTTTATTTTTCTGGCAATCAATGCAAGATTTCGCCCATTCTCGGTAATCTTTATTAATCGACGGCCAGACGTATCGTTTAGAGATCATTTTTAATGATCCTTTGATTCCAGGATGAGCTGGCGAGTGCAGTAAATTAAACACCTTCTTTCTCAGCGGCTCTGGAACGTAAGGTCGCACTGTACCTGACGCAATGTCACAGTACAATGCTAAACCGTTGTCAAAATTGATCCGTTGAAGCTGCAACGCGATTGTCTGTTGCAGCAGTTGTTGAAGCTCGAGATCTTGCTTCTGAGCATCGGCGAGTTCTTCCGATGTAATGGCAGTAGACACTGCTTCGACACGTGACAATGTGTCAGCGACAATATTGTCGTTACCCGATACATGTCGAATATCGGTGGTGAATTGACCGATGAAATCAAGTCGACGAAATTGCCAAGGCGATGCTCTTTCAGTGCGCTATTTGTAAGCGTGCTGAAGCGGCTTGTGATCAGTGTAGATCGTAACATGCCGGCCTTCGAAGATATGCCGAAAGTATTTTACAGCCTCGTAGATTGCGTTCAACTAGCGGTCATATGTCGACAATTTTTGAATAGACGGGGACACTTTTCGACTGAAAAATGCCAGTGGTTGCCAGTTGTTATCCACTTTTTGTTGCAATACGGCTCCAATACCGATTTCAGATGCGTCGGTGAATATTGCCCAGTCAGCATCAATTTTCGGGTGAACCAACAATGTAGCATCCGCGAGAGCTCGTTTAGCTGACTTAAAAGACTCTTGAAGTTCGGTTGTCCAGTTGACTGGATGAGAGCCTTTGACTTTGGATCCTTCCAAAATTTTATTTAACGGTGCTAGAATTTCTGCAGCGTTCTTGATGAACTCTCTGTAGAAATTCACTGTGCCGAGGAATCGACGAAGAGCTTTTACGGTGGTAGGAGGCTCGAAATTGACAATAGCCTCGACTTTTTCGGGTAACGGCTTAATTCCATCTTTGGTGATGACATGGCCGAGAAATTTTACTCCCGGTTGACCAAACTGGCATTTTGGTACGTTAATTACCAGTCCGTATTCACGGAGACGCTCGAATCAAATTTTCAGATGCTCCATGTGTTGCTTCTCGTCGTTAGATGCGATTGAAATATCGTCAACATATGGAAAGACGAAATCGAGGTCACGAGTGACTTCGTCGATGAATCTTTGAAATGTTTGAGCCGCGTTTTTAAGCCCAAACGTTATAAATCGGAACTCGAACAGTCCGAACGGTGTAATAATCGCGGTAAAAATGCGGCTAAGTCGTCAAGGTAACGCAATGAATATTTGTCGATCAGCGTTTGATCGTTGAGTGGTCGGTAATCACCGCACGGCTTCCATTCTCCGGACTCCTTCTGTACTAAATGAAGTGGTGAATCCCAGGCGCTGTTGGATGGTCTGCACATACCTTCCTTGATCATTTTGCGAAAGTCGACTTGTGCAATTTTTAGTTTATTTGGAGCCAGGCGTCTTGCTATGCACGAAACTGGCGGTCCAGGTGACGTTCGTATATGATGCACCGTCGAATGCTTTTTCGTTTGACGCTGAGTAGCGTCAGGTCGTGTTATATCGGTAAATTCTCTTAACAATTCCGTATATGCAGAATTACCATCGACTGCTTTTATATTTGTTTCTGCCGATGTTGTGTGAGAATTTCCGGGTGTCAGTAAACCAGTGATGCCATCACGAAGGCATTTGCGTTTCAGGTCGACTAGTAAGTCATAATGAATTAAGAAGTCTGCACCTATAATCGGTTTAGTGACGTCAGCGATTATAAAATTCCATGAGAATTCACGGCGAAGTCCAAGGTTCAATGTAATCGATTTTAAATCATAGGTTTGAATTATCGAGCCGTTTGCGGTATACAATTGGTAACCTATGGGTGTACTGAGTGATTTCAGCCAGCCACGTGGAAACACGGATAAATCGGAGCCGGAATCGACAAGATATTCCGTTCCTGTAGTTCGGTCTCGGATAAACGGGCCGCGAGAAATCGATTGAGAATCATTAGCCGCCTCTATTGATTCTCGTTTGCGTTTCCCTGCCATTTGCAGCCGGGAATGCACGATCGAGAATTTTTACCGTGCTTATAATGGTACCAGCAGAAGTCGGACTTCTTCGGTACTCGTGACCGTGATCGACTTGTGGATCTGCCGCGTTTAACTTTCAAGTTTTTAACTTGATTCGTGAGTTGCACAATTTCTCTGCGCAGTGCAGCAATCTCGCCGTGCTCGGCGGTTGATGATGATGATTTTGCGGTGGCGGCGGCAACTTGAGGTTTGAGCGATAAACGCTCGACCATATTATCGGCTGAATTGGCGAGCTTGCTAAGCGTTGCGTCGCTGGAAGCTTCCAAACACACTTAAATTTCGTTTGGCATGTGTGTAACGCACGTGTACGACGCTTTCCTTGAAAAGAGATCACGTCGGGGTCACCAATTTAGTGGTTAAGGGTAAAATTTAACTATATTAAGATAAATTATTTAAACCAACTAATAATGATAAATAAATGTTTTATTTATCCAACGTAATTAACACAGTAAAAGAAAAGTATACAAAATGAAAATGCTTGAATGCGTGTTCGCAACTCAGCGGTGTAACTTGTAATTATCTAATGTCTCTACGAATGAGGTAGAGACGGAATATGATAAAATCGATGTTCGGCGTAAATTGCCGAAATTGATCGATCGTAATTATTGTAGCAACGCTACATATATATATATATATATATATATATATATATATATATATATATATATATATATATATTCCAATTCTAAAGTGCCAGGACAATTCTATGTATGTTATTTTATCAGCAGAAGGGAAATAATTTGGTCTAACACTTTTTATTTCATGCCTATAATAACAATTAAACAAATAAATTTCTCGGTCACAAATTTCAGTGGTAGCTCAGTATTTTATTTGCTTAAGAAATGTAGTAAACAGTTATTCATACTACGATTAACGAAAATTTCGTAAATTGAGAGTTACGCATTATACAATAAGACTTTCGTATTATGGAACTCGTATACTCTGCGTGTGATCTGCAAGCTTATACACCGACCTTTGATCGCAATCTTTATATCAGCTGCCTCTAATGTAGCGTTCAGCTACCTGCCTTCGATTAATTTTTTTAATATAGTCCTTGAATAATTTAAATTTCACAACTGTGTATAAACATTAGCTTTGATAGTAATCGTATTTATTATTCATTGTTACATTCCAGTGGCAACTAAATACACACAACAGCGAAGAAAATGGTGGAAAACACAGGACTTGAAAATATTCTAATAACACCAGAATTGAAAGTAGTGTTCAAACATTTGATAGCAGAGCAACAAGTGGAATTGGAACTTAAAAAAAAAACTTATGAATGTGAATTGTTAAAAGAACAATTAAATAATAATAATACTGCGTCACCGAGTAGAAATTTGAGGCCTGGGCTCAAGTTATTGTCACGGCTAGAAGAACGAAACAACCATCGGAAGAAAGGAGGTGTACGTTATACTAACGAAGAAATTTTATTGGCAATTGGTATGAACAAACGTTCTCAAAAATGCTATCGCTTTCAACAACAGTATCTCAAACTTCCGAGTGAAAGTACAGTGAAGCGAGCGTTTTCGAATATTCAATTGAAACCAGGTATCAACGACGTCATTATTAAGGCTTTGGCAAAAGGTGTTACTCGTTTGGATGTCAAGAATAGATATTGTACTATTACTATGGACGAATCAACGGTTAAACGAAGGTTAATTTTCACTGAAGGCAATGACTCTGTTTGTGGATTCCACGATGATGGCAATGGAATCGTAAAACCGGAATTAGCCAATTATGTGACTGTTTTCCTTTTACAATTAATCAATTGTGAAAAAAGATAACTTATTTCATTTCATTTTACAAGTGGACCGATCTATATTTACAAGTAGACCGATGAATAAGCACGTCTTAAAAGGATTGATAAAAAAAATAATTGGATTAGTAACTGAAGCTGGATTAAACGTGGTTGCCACTGTATGTGATCAAGGCTCGTTGAATAGAGAAGCATTTAACTTACTTATTGAAGATACCAACGATTAGTACGACCAGTCTTATTTCTAATTGCCTGAACATCTTTGAAAATCTACATATTCTTTGACATTACTCATTTAGAAAAAACTGCTAGAAATAATTTCGTTGGCAACTCAGATAACTGGCAGAAAAAAAATTCATCTAAACACAAAAGTGAATATCTTGGTAATATTATAAAATTCAAAGGAATGGAAGCTTATTGGAGAGATGTTGTACAGTTATTTTTAACTGATCCTGATTGTCACTTGAAGGATGATCACATTTATCTGACGAACACTTCAAAAATGACAGTCAGCTTGGCAGCACAAGTACTCAGTCACACAACCGCTGAAAAATTACAATCAATGGGAACTTCAGATCCGGCGAAATATCCCTCTGCATATAACACTGGCATTGTTATCGAAGAAATGGACAAGCTTTTTGATTCGCTTAATGGAAGTAAGATTAGTAGTGAGGATAAAAAAAAATACGTCTCGAGCATTAGTGACTTCAACATCATATCATTTAAATTATTGGGCAGGAATCAGAAAAGATTTGGCAGGGCTACACTTTGTTCGATTAGATGGTGAAAAAGAAACAGCGACCACTCCAACCCCAAAAGCATTATTAAATAACGTCAAAGCAGCCCAGAGGTGTCATTTTCTACTAAATGAAGCTGGATTAGAGAAGATAAACATGAGACTGATAACTCAAGATGCTCTGGAGAATTTGTTTGGCCAAATTAAAAACTTACAAGGCCGTGATCACAAGTTGACTGCAATGCACTTTTCTAGTGCCTTTAAAACAACTTTGGTCACAATATTTTCGAAGTTTAAAGTTGAAGGAGCAAATTGTGAAGTAGAAGATCATCAAGCAATAATGCAACTGGAAGATTTATTAATGGAAGTAGAGAAAACGATTAATGAAGAGGAATCTAGAGATTTCAATTCTATTACCGCTACAACTGCCGCTCCAACTCCTGAAGAAGTAGATGCGCCACGTGATCAAATAGCAGACGCTGACGATAATTATGAATTTTTCATGGATATATTAGGAGTGGAAATTGATGGTGGAGATGGTTCAGCGATAGATGGCAATCTCCGAGAAGCGACACTGAATATCATTTCTAAATCCTTGGCCAACACTCGTTGTATTCATTGCAAAAGTTGTATATTCAAAGATTACTCACCAATATTAACTAATTCGTTGAAAGAAGCACACCAAACAGCAGTTAAACTTTTCAATGAAAATTATAAAAATAAATTACATGAGAGAAATATCGTCAGCCAAATTAACGCAGTTTTAAATAATTTATTTTCTACTTCATGGAGTTCTTGTGTTACGCATGTAGCTATTGTCAACAAAGAAATCGTTAAAAAATTAGTAACTTCATTAATACAACAAGAGTGCAGTAAATTAAACCGGGAACAACAATTAAAAGAACAACGATCAGCAAATGCAGCCAAAATATCTGAATTGAGTGGAAAAGGAAAATGGTATGTATAGTAAAATTTACTTTTTTAATTCGCGTATTTTACTGAAGCAGCCAAAAAGTTTTATACTTCAATTTTAATTTCTAGAATTCAACTCTGAAAAAATAATATTTGCCATCAATCTATTGTATGACGATCGCTTCACCGCCTTGAAAAAAGTACCGGTACCAATCATAGTAATCAAGTTAGTCGAGAACAAATTTGTACATCATTAATATAAATATGAATACTGCACTAAAATAATTTTTTTTATATATTTTTAGTGAAAATCATTGTCTCGAGCTATCAAATTTAAATCCAAGGAAGAAGTGACTTCATAAAAAGATGTTGAAAACAAATAATTTATTAATAATAATTGTATGCTTTTTACTGATATATTTTATTTTTCTAGATATTGCTTGCACCTACCTATATATCAGTACAACCTTCAGACAATTACGAAGAAAAAAAAACTCAAAATCTGGTGATAATTTAGTAATACAAAAGAAATGATAACTTTTAAGTTCTTCTCGAAAATTTCTCTCCTAAATTCACTGAATTTTGACATGTATTAATTTTCTTGATAATTTTTTAAATTTAAACTTACCATATCATATTATTTTACTGGGTCAAGCTTTGTAAAATAAAAAACACTTTTATCATTTATGTACATAGAAGAGAATTTTTGGAGAATAGATTAAATATTAGACTAAGTATTATGCATTGTATAATTTTTGTATTATTTTAGTAAGGTCATAGCAATTATTAACATAATTTAGTATTATAGATCACTTTTTAATATATTAATTTTTGTAGAAAATTTATACTTATTTTTAAAAAATTAATGATATAAGAAAATTATATTACTTATAATTGAAAATACAAATTTTTTTTTATGTTACATTTGGTTAAAAAATAAAGTGACTTCAAATAAAATTGATTCAACCAATGTTATTTCATTTATGTCGCAATAAATTTACAATTTATTAATATTTTTGTTTCAACTTCCTAACTACCTTTAATTATTGTATTGGAAGAAATAAATTAAATATCTTACAGTTTCATTTTTATAAAAATCAATTACAATGAAAAAAAAAAAAACCATTCATATCATTCATTTAACCGCAGTCAATATAAGATATCAGATATTAAACAAATATTAAACCATTTATATGTTTTTCATTAAGTTACTAATTAATTATTCATTTTTGGTTAATTATGTTTCTTATTATTGATTAATTTTTTTTCTCTATTCAGAAGTTTGCCGCTATTATCTTTCAAATTCATTAGTTGAAAGGCAGCGCCACTAATATCTCGTCATTGCTGATCTTACTACTATTTTAAAACGAAATTACTATAAAACCTAGAAACCATAGATTTCATGCCTTGAAGTTGGTACTGATTTGGTCGACAGACTGACAAAATTCGCTCCCATCCAAAAACATTGAGTGAACGGCCCCTTATTCTGAGTAATTCCATGTTGATTGTGTATAATCTAGGTGTTTTGCCGCTGACATTGATGTTGTAGCGATTCCCAATCATATGGTGGTTGAAACAGTGTACATGATAACTCTTTAACTCTTTCGATCTCATGTTGAATCGTAATTGTAGCGAGTTCTTTCAAAACAAATTGATTATTGAAACTTTTGAACCCTCGCACATCTGGTATCATTTTCATTTTTATAGCTTGTATCTCAGCAACAGTCAAAAAGTAACTGAAGAATTAATACAGCTTAGCTATTTTTTATTTTTTTTATTCCCTACACCATACTATTTTTAATTACACAAAGAAAAAATCGGTTTTCTGAACTAAGAAATCGTAGTTCACAAACGACTCAGCTATTGAAGTATTGTTTCAGTAATTATTACACCATAGTAAAGTGTTCTACGACTACATAGTTATTCTTACTATTTTTAGTTACATATACTAAGATAGCAATAATTAACGTAACTAGTTTAGGGAAAGTTTTTATTACCATCAGTTTAAAGTTAACATAACTATAGTTTATATTGAAGTAAATAATTTATTCTTAGTCTAATAAACAATAAGATTATTGTGATGTAAATAATGTACACTTAGTTCTTCAGATCATTTAAAATTGTAGCAATAAGTATTTGTGTCTAGATGTACACACTAGAAAATTGAACTTTCTGAGAATGTACTAATTTGACTTATTGTAACTAAACATTCAAAGTTACCATTTCCATGATTTAGTATTGCAAGAAACAAAATTATTTAGCGATCTGTACAGCAGATTTTGGTTCATTGTTGCTAAATTTATTTTTTTTACTAGCCAATATTTACGTGATAAATTCAGAAAAATTTTTTTCGATTCCATTAAATGTACTTTATGTTTTTTTGTTATTACAAAATTCATTTTAGCAAACATTAATATTTAACATTAATGTCATAATGTAATTTAGTACATACTACATTACAATCAAAAATGATACTTGTCACTCTGTCGAATAACAGAGAAGTACTCATGCCAGAATTGTTCTCAAGCTTGGAATATAATACTTCTGAAATGAGTTTCTTACCAGGGACACTATACAAAAGGTAGGTGCGATCTAGTGGCGAGCACCAAACTACTGCTGCTGTTGCCTTGCTCTAGTGACTTTTATTTCTTAGTTTAAGCAACTTTTCTGTATTGGTTGGAGCATAAAAAATTCTTGCATTAAATAATAGTACTCATTCCGAGAAATTTTATTTTCTTCAAACAAAAAAGTGCAGATTGCTACAAAAATTCTGTTATGTCCAGGTAGCGGGTACCGATATGGACAATTATTATTATTTTTATTTTTGGCCCTAGTCTTTCGACCAATAGACCGGAATAACACTGAGTAATTATCTTGAAGGTTTGTTTTGAAATGAAAGGTTTTAGATATACAAATTAAATTACTATATATTATACAATTGAAAATTGTGATGATTCGAATACAATAAAACTTGATATTATTTTATAAAAGTATTAAGTGGCTAGTCAGCTGACTCTAATTTACAATAAAATTCGTTCCAATAACTAGAGAGGACTATAGAATTTTGAATACAATACAACTTTTTGCGATATTTCCGTGTGTTGGAAATGTTTTGGTATTTTGAAATAAAATAAACTTAAAAATTACAGTACCTGGATTCACAGCAACTAAATTAATTTAATTTGTTCATACACTGACTCTAATATCTTATTCGCGTTATTACAATTCTATTTACGTTTTAAATTTATTTATAACGACCACAAAATGAGACGAGAAAACTAATCACTTGTAAATAATTAATAATTTAAGTGTGAGAACACTTGTAGAAAAACTAGTGCGGAACTAGTGTAAAATAAACTGAAGTGTGAGAACACCTGTACAAAAACTATTGCGGAACAAGTGTAAAATAAACTTAAGTGTGAGAACACTTGTACAAAAACTAGTGCGGAACTAGTGTAAAAAAACTTATGTGAAGACGCTGTGATTTGAACTCCACTGTCTCAACAGAACTCCTGTCTTGGACTAGACTTAGACTAATTATTTTAGATTTTACGGCCCTTTTTATGTGTTTTACTTTATTCTATTTCGTCTATTGTTTGAAGGAAAACTGTGTCCAATCGGATCACAATTCCTTTGGGTCCTTTCCCTTTCCCTATGATTTTTACCCTGAGAAAGTGGAAAGGGCACACCCCGATGCAGGCCTATGTGCGTGCGCAACCACACATACACCCACATGTACAATATTTTATTTATAATAATAGTTTAAATTTATTTATTATATTTTGTTAATTTTAGATTTTTACTTATTTATTTATAATTTATTGTGCAATGGCTAACTGTCTATTCATTTATTACTTATAAATTTTTATTTTAAAGTTTTAATTTTAATTAACAATAAATTTTTATTGAATGACGTTGAGCCTAATTAATTATTATTTGCTATGAATTTTATTAATTCATATAACATTTACTATTGAATAGCGTTCAGGTTATTCTTTTATTTAATTTGTTTAAAATATTATTAAATATTAAATAGTGTTGAGCCTATTCTTTTATTTATTATAACTCTTATTTAAAAGTTACGAATTCTAGTTGACAACACATTATATTTAATTAAAAACTTACTAATTTTAGTTCGTATGTCACGATCGGACTGAGTGAAGACGACGGGCGAAAGGGTTATTTTTAATTTACGATTTAATATCGGGATACCGGATTACCTCATTCTATAACTCAGCTAAGGAGTTCGATTAAACGTCACGTGGTTAGTGTGAGAACGTATGAGGGATCAGGCACTGATTATTAATTGATAAATTAAAGTGTGCAATTATTTTTATTCTGTCATCCAACCAAGGAATTTAGCGGCACGTGGCTGATATAAGAATGTTATAATTTCGTGTTGTTTTACAACTTATTTGTCTATTTGTACCGAGCGGATGTACTATAGACCGTCCCGTTCAATGGCCTGCGTGGCGTTAGGGTAGGTCCGGGATTTCTGAGCGAGAGGGATGTTGGGTCGGTGAATTTGAGCCCTCGAGAAGACCGTGTTCTTTCTCTGTCTTATTTATATTTTACTATGACTTAAATTACCAGCACTTTTGAATGCCAGAGAAAAGGACGGTAAATGAAAGAGACAAAGGTATATAAAAAAACATGTGTAGTATATTGACAGGTTAAATTCTACAAAGATATTATAATAATTAACTTACCCTGATGGGTTGATATACCAGCACACACACTCACTCCAAATTCACCAATTTGAATTTGTGTACCTAGGAGTTTTACAATGTATATGATGGTATTTAGTTGAGATTCACAGGTTGAATCTTTTCACTCGAACGCACTGCGCGCTAAACCAAGAGGCCGGCTTTGCCTTCGAGTGAATTTATAATGATTTTTAGGGTTTTTATTAACTGGATTAACTATTCCCGAACAAGGATTCCAGTTGCCTAGGCTGTGGACGTCACGTAAAAGAGTTTAGTTAAATTTAATGCGAACTTAAATGATTTTACTCCAGGTATCCAACCCAGGAGTCCAGGTGCCTAGGCGTAGGACCTCACGAGGAAAGGTTTTAAGAATAAAATTTCAAGTCGCAAGCAAAAATCAAAAGAATCGAATTGCGGTTATCGATCTAGGACCCCCGATTGCCTAGGCGTGGAGCGTCACGAGAACGAATGTTGAAATCGACTCAGTGAGTCTTACTCGCGGATAGATCCGACAAGGGTTTCAGTTATGACGGTAATGACTTTTGGATGTTTAGTTTAAAATTAAATTCCGATTATCGATCTAGGACCCCCGGTTGCCTAGGCGTGGAGCGTCACAAGAACGAACTTTGGAATTTACTCGCGGATAGATCCGACAAGGGTTTTAGTTGCGGCGGTAATGACTGACTTCGATTATTTTTCCTGGGTTTATATACGAAAGGTTTGAAAGAAAAGTGAGACCGAAGATGCCTCAGAGAGTGGGTTGAAGACAAAGAGGAAAAATAATACAGAAGGGTTTGATTTCTTTTAGCAGCTGAGAATGACATATTTATTACGGGAGTTCTTGGGATTTTGTACTAAACAGGATGTAAATAGAAAAATAAGTCCGAGGTGGACTGCTTAAAAATAACGTCTCTATAAAATATATGACATTTATGGTCGATATATTACATACTCTAGAAAAGTATAATTGTAAAAAAAAAACAAAAATCGAGAGAAAAATCTTCGGTGATGGGAAAAGGGAACAGAGAGGTTTCGCGGGAGACCATGTAAATTTTTGAAGACTACGTCTCTATAATGACATTTACGACCAATATTTTAGGTGGTTCCGAGAAATGTAATTAAAATTGAAAATAGAAAAGCTTTCTATGGTGGAAAAGGGAAAAGTAAGGGTCCGTGGGGTATCGTGATATTTTGTAAAAACAATGTTTCTCTAAAATATATAGTGACATTTACTACCAATATTTTAGGCACTTCTAAGAAATGTAATTAAAAGTTAAAAATAAAATAGAATTCGAAAAAGGATTTCTACGTTAGAAAAGAAATAGTAAGAATCCGCGGGAGACCGTGGGACCTATTGGTAACAGATGTTTTAACTAGAAAAGTCGTAAAAATTTGAGTCGAACTAAAATAAGGAAATGTTTTGACAAATTTATTAAGACTTTTACGATGACGAGGGACTCGCGGCCGCAGAAGACTCCGAGAAATCCTCATGTGGGACATCTGGAAATCATTGAGTCAGTAGATGCTTCGTGAGGGACCGGCCGTAGTGGTGCAGCTGTGCGTAGAGGGAAAGAAAGACGTACTATTTTCTAGTTGCTTGTTCTTATTTACGTCTCTCTTTCTTGTAACTTGACCGTTTATGCTCACATACCTTTCTGTGGGAATTCAGAGCAAACCCAAAATGCGTCATAGATACCCATATATGGACAACACATACATATATAACATATATATACAAAACTCATGCACATATACGAGTCCTCATGTATTATTATATTTTTGGTGAGTGTGCTCCGAATTCTCCAGGTTAATTTTATACCAAAAATGAAAAAAAAGAAAATTTTAAAAATTAAAGTACGGTTAAATCGCGATCCATATGTAACGATCGTTACACGTATAAAAAAATTTATTATTGGTAAAACTACAATTTATGGAATTAGCATTTATTGGTTGACTTAACTAAAGTTGATAATTATTTAGTTAAATAATTTTTGTTAAAATTATATTTTAAAAGTATTTCGTTTAAAAATTTAAATTTTATTTTCTTAATGACTATTTCGTCATTAAAATCTACTTTGTCTGTTTGTTCTATGACACCGAGATGTCTCGACAAAAGTGCACTTAAAATTGATGAAAGAAAGGAATTAAGATTGTGTAAAGATTACTGCATTTGTTTATAAAAATTTCATTCTAAAAATTTATTTACTTCTTACCTGTTTTAAGTACGCTTTTGTTGATAAATATTTTCAGCTCTTTTCAAAGGAAAGTACTTCCAGATGGCTTTTGGGCCTTTATAATTACTTGAGACTCATTTAAACTACATTCAGATGTTTGCTCCAGCATCTCAATGAATGTTAGAACAAACAAATCTAAATCTTTTAAAAGCATCATTACGTCATATCAATCTGAATTTATTGAAAGTAAAATTTGGTCACCTATTACATTTTTATAATAAAATAAAATTGAATATTATAAAAAGAAAAAAAAATACAAAGTTCAGCGTCTGAGCTGGACGTAACAATTCATACATCTTGCTTCAAAAAAATATCTAATATTAAGAAATAAAAATTTTTCTAACAAGTAAAAATTCTTCGCTTTAAGTATAAGAATATGTTAACTTGAAAAAAAATATTTGAATTAAAAATAAAAATTTCATGATAATTATTTATTTAGGGCAAGAAAATTTTGATTTTCCGAATCGATTAAAAAAAATTTCTTAATTCAAATTATCCGTTTTTTCTGTGTATTTATAATTCTCAAAAACTGCAGATAATTTAAAAATATATGTAGGATTAATATTAATAGCTGGAATTATTTTATAATATGAAAATCGTAAAACTGCTTCGAATCAAACATCTTGTCTGATTATTTTGCTATAAAAGGTTTCTCATTGACTCATAAGATTATTTATTTGTACGTTATGAACACTTATAAACACGGCTTTCAAATTTGAGTTTCTCTAGACAGGAAAAACAGTTAACTTAAGTCAAGAAAAATATTCTTAATTTTAGATCATTTTTTTTATCCATGCGGAAAATCAAAATTCTTGCAGTAAAAAATTATCTTGAATTTTTTATCTTGAATCAAAATATTTTTTTCAAGTCAACATATTGTTACGCTTAAATCGAAAAATTTTAACTTGTTAAAAGAGTTTTATTTTGTTAATATAGGAGATATGTTTTCTAGCAAGATATGTTAGTTTTTGGTAATAATAGTATTTTTTGGTTTGAAGAAAATAAATTTTCTTGGAATAACTACTATTTTTTTAACGTAAGAATTTTTGTACGCTTCCACCAAAAAAAAAAAAAAAAAGTTGTTTAAGCTAAAAAAAAAGTTCATTGGGAGGAAAGATATATATATTGATTAATTTTTACTTTAATAAATAATCACAAATTGATTGGCAACAAAAAATGTTTACAAGTCGTTAAGGTATAAAAAAAAAATGTTTTTTTTTCACTTGTTTAATCGATCTTTACATTTTTAACGATTCGGAATTGATAAGCAAAAAAAAAAAATTTTTGATACGCTTCTTTGGTTCAGCAGAACCAATAAGGCGTAAATTTTGCAATACGCACTTTTGGCATTAAGTACACAATTTATAGCCAGGGAAACTAAGTATTAATGGTATTTATAACTATATTCTCTCTCAAATTTTTTTTTACATTTGATTATTAGTCAGCAGAAAGATTCTATAATTATTAAATTAACTAGAAATCGATTGTTTAGAGAACTAAGATGGAATAGTACAGTTGATAATTTTGTCAGTAGTAAAAGGAACTAAATAAATGCAATTGTATGAGACGACAACTATACTCTTAGTTAAGTCAACTATTAAAATTATTTCTACCAACTATCACACATTCACTAAGCTAACATAGTTATTACTGTATCTATTTTATGTTAATCAAGCCAATGATAAAGGTTATATTGTGTTCACTACTAAGCCTTGTTTTAAAAAGATTAAAGTTTTGTAGTTACAATAATAAGGCAAAAATAGTTTCTTAACGTTAGTTAATGTAACTATTTTTTGGTGCTGATTCACACTAGTACATCCCTATCGTAAAAATCCTATAGAATCCACTCAAATGCGACAAAAACCGCATAGAAACCAATACAGTCTATAGGATTCTATGCGGTTTTTGTCGCATTTGAGTGGATTCTATGGGAATTTTTGGACAGGGATAGTTCCAGTAACAATAAAAATTGGTTAGGGAGACTATATTTTTATATCTGTCGCTGCATAGTTCAGGTTACTAAGCACCTTTCTCTCAGTGTAGTAATCTTCAATTTCATTGGCTAAAAAATGTTCTTTGTTTAAGATAACTGCGTAGTAGAATGTTCCAGAATGTTTATTTTTAGATGACGACTCATTGAGTTCCGAGAAAAAAACTTTCCATTGTTATTTTAATTTTTAACTGCGCAGTAGATGGTATCATACTTTCCGTCACGCCATACGAAACTTAGGTTATGTTGATGAAATCTAGGGAATTTTCGTTCTTTTTCTAGGGAATTATTGTCATTTTCAAGGGGATTTTTCCAAGTTTCTGGGGGTTTTATTTATAAGGTTGGTACTTTTGAGAAACTCGAAATCTTCTACGGCGCAATTGATGCCTATAAAAAGACGCGCGTGAGAGCATACCCGAGAAAAAATGTTTATATATAATTATTAGACTGGGCCGAAAAAATCGACTACTTTTTTTTTTTTCGATACTGAAAATATTATTCCTGATGACCAAAAAGAATTATTGTGCAAGTTTGAGCTCTTAATGTGGCAATGGTCTAGAAGTGGGGCTCTACATATTTTTCAAAGTTCCAAGTGCTTACACCTTAAAGATCTATAATTAAACTTTTTCCACGTGTTCAGCTACACGTCGGATTAAATTTTCTGTATGAGTTTTTGTCTCTAACACCAGATATCTATCTGAAACTTGCAATTGAAGTGTGCAAAAATGATAAAAATAACATAAAAATCATGCAAATTTTCAAAAAATTTTCGAAAATAAATTTTTTCTAATAAATATAAGTAATTTAATATAATTCCGTAAGATGGACGGTGGCGATAGAAAGGTCTATCTAAGAGTTACAAACAATTTTTGAACTCTTGTAATAGTGGAAATCGGCATATTTATGTTATATCAGTATTTTTAATGTATTCAACAGCTCACATAATATTTTGTTGCAAGTAGTTTGGATGGTATCTGCCTCCCTTTGCTAGTATAGTGTCTGGCTGAAGCCTACAGTACTGTTTTACGCCGGCGCGTACTAGTAAGAGATGTAGTCTAAGGCAAGAGTGCGTTAACATAGCCTTACTGACGAGTCCGTTAACGTACTTAGGACGAAACTACAAACATAATGGCAAATAGGCATATACCTTAAGTTTTGGTGGTTGACTTAAGAGTCAATACATAGAATGATAAGAATAATATGTCAAATAGTGCAGTGTACCACGGAACTGAAAAATAATGAACTTAACAGCTAAATCAAACATAATTTATACCTTTGGTATACACTTGTAACTTACTATGGCTTACATAACACCTAATTAAACGAAGGTATCTTCAATCCGCCGACAAACGCTAAAGAATGAAACTTGATTCATAGCGATTTGTCCATTTTTGGATTTTTGCTTGATATAAACAGGTGGAGCCCCGATTATAGACCATTATCCTTAATGTTGATATTATGAGGTGTATCGTTACGACTATTCGTTTTTTGACAGAAATTTCATTTTTTACCCAAAACTCGTAAATCATCTCTTTGAAAAATCTGAGCAATGTATATTCTTAAAGGAAATTGAATTCCGAGCCATTTCCTTGTAACCTCTTTTTTTCTACATGTTATTACATAGAAAACATAGAAATAATTATATATGATTATATTTGGCCATTTTTTTATATATAATTATATATAATCGAGTTATATATATTTATATATAATTTTATATGATTATACATAAAAATTTTTTCTCGGGTACTTCATTAAAAAGAAGAACAAGTCTCGCAGTGAACTACATAACTCGGTGTATTCACTCTGTTAATTGTGTGTGAAATTCTTTGTGATTCAAAGTTATTCTGATTTTTAATAATCAATATTTCAAGTGATATTTTTTACAAAACTTTTTACACTAAACATATAACACTATTCATGCTTAAAAGATTTTTGAGGTAAAAAATTTGTTCATAAATGAAAAAAACTCTGTGGTAGAGCAAATTATTTTAATAATAATTATTCATAAACAATCGTGATTAAAAATTTTGATTCTTTCTGTGTTAAAAACTGTTTAAACTTAAAACACTCATTCTGTGCATTCAAAAACTTTAAACAGAAAAAACTTTCATAAAATCGTTTTATTGCGAATGATTTATTTTATATAAAAAATATTTTTTTTGATTGTGTCCACAATTTATTTCTGTGTTGAAGAACTGTTTAGACTTCAAACAGTTATTTTGACGATTAAAACACTTTAAGCAGAAAATATTTAATCAAGTAAATTAGTGATTGAATAAAAAAAAAAACAATTTTATCAAAGATGGCGCAATCTCGCGGCATTATTGATGCAATTCAAAGTTTAGTGGACACAGTAACAAAATCATTTAACGATTTGCAACAAGACGCAGTGAGTGAAGAACGATGTTAAAAGTGCTACCAAGTGTGTGTTAACACAATCAATTATTTTCATGACATTTTGTTGGATCAGCAAACAAGTGTCCAAGTTAAAAGAAGTGTGCAAGCGAACATTGTGCTACTGTGCTGGTATGGCGATCATTTTTCTCGTCTTAGTGGTCAAGTTACCGGCGTCGACTTGGGTGTAAGAAATTATTTAATTAAATGGCAAGACCTGAAAACGCATTTGCGAATAATATCAAGACTGGCTGTGTGGTGAATCGTGCCCACATAGATTTGAGAACTTTCTTAACTGATTCTCAAAATTTAGTGACTACAAAAGTTCAAGATGTGTTGGAAGATGATTCAGGTCGTAATGGGTTCCCTTATTTTTAATTAATTAAGATGTGGCCTTAATTAAATAAGGGTCCACACATGTGTAAGACTTTAGATGCCTTACGTACCTTTGATTAACTAACTCAGCCTCAAAACAGGGTTTCCTCTGTACTGGGCCACGCAGTACTTCAACTTGGAGAGAGAGACCTTATGCTAGCTTATATTTATAAGGGAAAATAGTGAAGGAAGTTAATTGATAAATTTGCATAAATTAAAATAAAACTATGGCATTTATTTCGAACGAAGTCGCTTTGACAATTAATATTATGAAAAGATGAGCAATAATTAAAATGGCTGATGAAACTTGACTCGACGTAACTCTAAATTTTATGACTGACTCGACTGGATATAATCTTTAATAATTTTACAATGACTCTACTGATTACTAAAAATTATTTCACAATAAATTCAACCGACAAGTAACTCCACTCACTTCAACTCTTTTTTTCCACTCCAACCACCACGGCCTTTCTTCCAGCAATCCTTCCTCCGTCAATCGGCCTCCAAGTCCTCAAATCTTCCAATAAACTCCAAACCTTTAATCGTCAACCTCCAGGTCCAATACAAAATAATCGTCTTCCAGAAAACTCAAATTTAATTATAAGATAACTCAATTAAATAAGCTTCCACCCCAGGTGGGCTTATCAGCTCTTGGCTAAATGAAAATGGCATATATCACTGGTATATGATAGAGTAGTAGCAGTGTAGTAATATAGCGATGACTGGGAAAACACGTCCGTCTCTGGGACTTGCCAATAGCCAAGAGACCGATTGCAAGTCGGCTCGAAGCCTCGTACCTCTCACTCACAGGTCGGCCAACTTCTAAAAAATAACAACTGGTCGAAACTCGACAGCAGTGACCCCGGCGATGAGTAGATTGTTGTGTTATCGGCCGTTGTTGTAGGAGGTCGCTCTCGTTTTTGGCACGAGTCGATTTAAATTCAAATAATAAAAATATAAAATTCTACCCCGTTACAAGGTCTTAAAGTCAGTGTGGAATTCTTTTGCAAATTCCGAAATGCCAAAAATGAAAACACTGTTGAAGAAAAAAAATCATTCAACATTAAAAGCAGCGAAATTTTACCTGCAAAATCTCTTGCTGACTGGTATACAGACAATGTATATGAAAAATTGTTAAAAAAAGTTAAAAACTTCAACCAAAAAGATTCTAGGTGGAGTTTGATTGAGATAAATAACTTGGTCATCACGATATCAAGATATGCACCTCTCCAAGCTGGTGATTCAACGTTTGCGCGACTACCCAAGGATATTCGGGACAAGCGGGCTGTATTAAATATTTAAAATGTTGATGAGTACTGCTTTCTCTGGTGCATCGTAGCTGCATTACATCAAGCTGGATCTGGACATCCCGAAAAGACAACTGCATATCCACATTTCAACACAATTCTTAAGTATGAAGGTATTAAATTCCCTTGATCACTCAAAGATATTCCTAAATTTGAGAAAATGAACAATTTATCCATTAATGTTTATGGTATTGAGTCTGAATATACCGATAAAAAAACCGGAAAAACTGTAATTATCACTTTGGATTTAAGTAACAATTTAAAATTTAATAAAGAAACTATTTATTTTTTAATGGTTCAACAAAATGTAAATTTAAATATATCTGAAGATTTTTAAACTTTTGAACCCAAATTTTATTTTGCACTAATAAAAAATTAATCTCAATTAGTTAGAAGCCAAACATCAGATTCACAGTCAAAATTATTCTTTTGTGACAGATGTTTAAATCATTTTAAATATGAAAAGCCTTTTGAAAATCATAATGCAGACTGTTATAGAGTTAATAAAGTTTGAACGCAATTCCCAGATGAAAATGATAAAATTTTAAAATTAAAAATATAAAGACACTGTCCCTTTTGTTGTATACGCAGACCTGGAATGTACACTGGAGTCACAACATGATGATGATGAAACACAAAAGCACATCCCACACAGTATAGCTTTCTATCGTCATTGTAGTTGTGATAATAAATTATCCAAATTCGAAATAAATCGATCACCAACATGTATTGAGTGGCTTACAAAAAGATTAGAAAATTTAGCAATTGAAGTCGATCAAAATTTAAAAAATCCCATAGTTATGAACCGACTAACTAAACAACAGCAAGAAAGTCATGACCAGGCAACTCTTTGTCATGTATGTGAAAGATCATTTTCTTCAAATAAAAATAAATGTTATGATCATTGTCACTTTACGGGTAATTATCGTGGTCCAGCACATATCTCTTGCAATGTTAATTATCCCAAGTTTCATGTTATTCCAATAGTTTTCCATAATTTATCCGTTCACGATTCTCACTTTTTATTTAAATCTGTAACTACAACTTTTGAAGGTAATATCACATTATTACCAATTAATAAAGAAAAATATATATCACTTACAGAAGAAGTCAAAAATATTTCTGTTACTTTGCGTTTCATAGACTCATTCAGATTTATGGCATCAAGCCATAAAAAAATAGCTTCTTATCTGGGTGATGATGATAAGCAAATCACAGAACTTCACTATCCCGATCCAAAAAAAATTTGAATTAGTTACAAGTAAAGGCGTATTCCCGTATGAGTATGCTGACAATGTAGATAAACTTGATGACAAACAGTTGCCTGATGAAGACAAATTTTTTTCTAAATTAACTGATAATAATATTTCTGATGAAGATTATTCTTTTGCAAAATTAGTTTGGGATGAGTTTAACATTAATATTCTCGGCGAGTACTCAGATTTATATCTTAAAACTGATGTACTTCTGTTACCTGATGTTTTTGAGAATTTTCGTAGCAGCTGTTTCAAAACTTACAGTCTAGATCCGCTACATTACTATACTGCACCGGGACTTGCTTTTGATGCGATGCTGAAACACGCTGGTGTTGAGCTTGAGCTTCTGACAGACTGAAATGTTACTTTTTGTTAAAAAAGGAATCAGAGGCGGAGTCTCACAGTGTACAAACCGGTATTCTGCTGCTAATAATCGGTACATGGGTAAAGGTTTTGATCCTAGCAAGGCTGAATCTTATCTCATGTACTATGATGAAAATAATTTGTATGGTGCGGCAATGAGTATGCCACTACCAAAAGGCTCATTCGAGTGGGTAGAGGATGTAGATAATGTAGATAAATTTTTAAATGATAAAGATGATGTAGAATATATATTAGAAGTAGATTTAGAATATTCTGAAGAATTACAAGAAGTCCACAAGGACTTGCCTCTGTGTCCTAAGCATTTTATACCGCCAGGAAGTAAATATTCTAAACTATCAACTACTTTGTATAGTAAAAAAAATTATGTAATACACTACAAAAATTTGCAACAGTGTCTAGAATTAGGATTAAAATTAAAAAAAGTTCACAGAATTCTTGAATTCGAGCAGTCTGCGTGGCTTAAGGGGGGGGGGGGGTATTAATTTTTTTTTATTTTTAAAACTGAATGCATGATATCTCAAGAATATTGTGTCAAAATTTCAAGTCGATTGGAGCAAAATTGACGAAGTTGTCAGTATTTTTTTACCTGTCGGTTTTTATACCTACCCGATCCGACCCCTTGTTAATTGGCAAATGTTTCGCTCGCTATACAATACCTTATGTAACCTCCCAGTTTTACTTATAGAAATTTCAACGTAAATGCAAACGTGTTTATACCTGTACTGCAAATTTCGTCAGTGTGAGGTAAGCCGATAAAATTCGCTTATGAACGATTTATACCAGATTTTTTAGTGTTCAAAACTTTAAAGCGTTCTCCTGAAAACTAACGTTTTCAAAGTCCAGTAGACATCATAACTTAAAAACTACTGCACCGATCCTGTTGAAATTGTGAACACTATTTCTGTACATAATTTACGAGGTAACGCTGGAGAGCTTTTTTGAAATTTATCAATAATTCGTATTTTTTAATGACAAAATAAGTCAATTTTTTTGCTAAACAATCGTGTTTTTTCCCTTCAGTGTTCCAAAAAAGTAAAAAATTAAAATTTTGAAAAACCCTCCCAGCGTTACCTGGGGAAAACTATTATCTAATGAAAAAACTTTGAACCCGCGATTTCAGATGATCCAGCACCAAGTTATGATGTCCACTGCAACTTTACTTTTTTTCGAGACACGCCCGAATAATTGCTGCCATTGCCGTATTTTTCAATATTTCTTCGTGAAAATTTTACAAAATATTCTTCGAACACCATACTTTAATGTAGCACTGGCTTGAATAGAGCTATTTTAACTGTGTTGTTACAAAAAATTCTTAAAATGATGTCTTTTTTTGAACGAATTTATCTTACCCCGCGTCCCTTAAATCATATATAGATAAAAATACAGACTACAGAAAATTAGTCAAAAATGAGTTTGAAAAAAAATTTTTTAAACTAATGAACAACGCTGTATTTGGTAAGACTATGGAAAACGTTCGAAAATACAAAGATGTTTAATTAAAAACTAAATGGACCGAAAAATTTGGTGCCAAAGCTTTGATTTGTAAACCAAATTCCCACAGTCTGATCATATTTGATGAAGATATGGTTATAATTAAGCTAACATAAGCAAAAGTCTTTTCTAATAAACTAATTTATGTTGGCTTTGCAATATTGGATTTATCGAAAACTTTTATTTATGACTTCCATCATAACTATATCAAACAAAATTAAAAAAATGAAGAGTCTAAATTAGTGTACACTGATACAGATAGTTTGATTTATCACTTTACTGTACCAGATATATTTGAAACCATCAAACGTGATATTTTAAAGTTTGATACTTCAGACAACCCAGCTGATAACATTTACAACTTGCCACAAGCAAATAAAAAATTCCTGGGTCTAATGAAAGATGAAAATAATGGTGAAATTATGACTGAATTCACTGGATTCAGGGCTAAATTATATGCATTCAAGACATATAAGAATGAAAAGGCCAAAAATCGAGCAAAGGGAGTGAAAAGTCCAACTTTGCGAACAATCACATTTGATGATTACAAGCGATGCTTGAAAAATCATGTAAATTTAATGAGAAGACGGTATTTAATTAAGAGTGAAAAATATGATGTAAAAACGATTGTACAAAATAAAATAGCGCTAAGTTGGGCTGATGATAAACGTCAGCTCATTGATAACAGCACCGACACTTTGCCATGGTGTTACAAAGTGCCGAGTGTTGACGATATAATTGTAGATGAAGAAGGAATAACTGTAAAAAAAAATCGGTCTGCCAGTTGACCCTGCGGGCCAGCCTCAAAACTTCCCGCAGTTTTCAAGCTCTTTAAGCTCAAAAACATTGTCGAAAATACATTTTCGAGCTCGAAAATACTTTTGAGTGCCTTTGTTTTTGAAAAATAACGTTTTTTATCATTTTTTCTCCAACAATATCTCCCGAACGAATCCACCGATTGCAACAGTTGAGGTGGCAATCGACGCGTTTTATTGAGTTCTAGAGCTGATCAAATTTTAAAATCGATTTATCGAGTCGTTTTTGAGAAATTTCAAAAAAACAAAAAAACAAATGTTTTTTCAATTCTTTCGTTCACGGTTTCTCTTGAACGAATGAACCGATTTTGATGGCTGAGGTGGCATTCGACGCGGCTTATAAAGTTTTAGTGCTGATTAGATTTTGGAATAAATCCATTGAGCGAATTAAAAGTTATTCAAAAAAAACATCTTTGATAAAATTTTATTTTTGAAATATCTCCGAACGTACCCTATCGATTAAGCTCAAATTTTTAGTGCTCACAGTAATTAACAAGCCGCGTCGAATGACACCTTGACGATCAAAATCGGTTCATCCGTTCAAAAGTTACAGAATATTTACATACGTACATACATACATACATACATACACTCGGACATCATCTTGAATTTAGTCAAAATAGCTTCCTAGAACCTCAAAACGTCGATATCTGTTGGAATTTCGATTTTTGCAAATCGGGGTGAAAACAATAACTTCCCGAAATTTTTGAAAATCTTCGATTTTCTAAGCGGGAAGTTAAAAAAAAATATCTTTGTCACCATTCTCTCGACAGTGATTTCTCTTGAATGAATGGATTGATTTTGGTGATTAAAATAGCATTTCACGCGGCATATAAAGTTTCAGAGCAAATTACAGTTTGAATTTTATCGGTCAAGCTGTTTCTGAGAAATTTCAAAATAACTATAATACAAATTTAATTAAATCGTTATTTTTTTTTATTCAATTTTTGATTGGCAATATTTTTAGAAATAATGGACCAGTTTCAAAGTTAAGAAATGGTATTTTTCGCAGTTTTCTGAACTTTTATATAGGAACAACTTTTTGAAAAAAGTAAATAAATAATATTATGAGTTATTCAGAATAAATGATGGAAATTGTAAAGTTTCGTATGTTTAATTACTAATATCTATCGAAACGCTTAATCGATTTTGACGTTAAAGGTATCATTCACTGCAGTTTTTTAATCACTAATATTAACGAAAAAAAAAAAAAAAGCCATTATTGATTAGCTCCAAAAATTTAGATTTTATTAGAAAAATAAATTTTTTGCGATTCTGTTGACAGCGGTATCTTTCGAACGAATTAACTGAGTAAGACTGTTGAGGTGGCAATCGACGCGTTTTATTGGGTTCTACAACTGACCAGATTTTAAAATTGATTTATCGAGTCGTTTTCGAGAAATTTCCAAAATACTAAAAAAAATTTTTTTTTTTTTAATTCTTTCGACAACGGTTTCTCTTGAAAGAGTTAACCGATTTTGATGGTTTAGGTGGCATTCAACGCGGCCTATAAAGCTTCAGAGCCCAGTTGATTTTGGAATCGATCCATGAAGAACATAAAAAGTTATCTGAAAAAAACATTTTTAAAAAAAGTTTATTTTTTGAATATCTCTGAACGAACCCTATCACCAACATTCAAACATACATACTTACAGAATCTCAGACATCACTCTGGTAATAGTCAGAATAAATGTCTAGTACATTAAAAAGTCGACATCTCGAAATAAAAACTCGATTTCTAAATATCGGGATGAAAACAATAACTTCCCGAAATTTGTGAGAATCGTCGATTCTTATAGCGGTAAGTTACAAAAAGTAAAATCTTTGTAAATTAGTAAGGTTCACTGGGAATTTGAGAAAAAAAATAATAATTCAATATTAGATGAAAACCTTTTTTTTTATTTTTTTTATTACTTCTTATTGTACTGGTAATTGTTCATTTTTTATTTTTATTATATGAGCTTTTTTAATTATTCTATCAATCCTTCGCTTTCTTCCTCACTTTCATTTCTGCCTTCTCTTTCTTTTTCGCCATCTTCACTCGAATTTTCTTCATCAATTTCTTCACTTTCATTACTCGATGAAGACGTTTTCATTTTTGCCAATTCTTCTTGGGCTTTGGGTTCCATAGCTTTATCTTCTACAACATACCGGAAAAAGCAATATAAAATTATGCTACGTAGCAGTTCGGATAAATGTAAATTTTTCAGTGAAATAACTATAATATTTCTAATTTCGGTGAATGATTATACTCACTTTTTTGTTTTGGCGGGTGACTCAAATCCGAAATTTTTTGACGGACATACTCTGTATATTGCTCTACTTCATCTTTAATTTGTTCTTCGGATAATTTTCTGTGGTTACTCAAAAAAAATCTATAAACATCTGTAAAAAAAAAAAAATAGACTATCATACATATTCTTTTTGTGTCGCATAAGTTTCGAATAATACCATCATTTTGGAACTATATTTATATACGGGGCATTCAAAGAATACCACTTTTAAAAAATTTGAGAAGTTCTAAGAAATGTCAAAGTTTTTTAATCAAAATGTTGTTTTTTGAATCAAAAATAAATCATAATGGTCATCATTGAGAAATTTTCGGTTTTTTCAGAAAATTAAAAAAAAATGAAAACTATGAATACTATTTTTCTATTCTTTTTCAAAAAGGATATATAACAACAGAAATTAATAAAAAACCTCCCGATAGTTAAATTTTTGAAAAAGTTACAGATTATTGAAAGAAAAACCTATTTTTTTTAAATTCATAACTTTTGGTGGGTTGGGTTGAAAAATCTGTAAAAACTGAAAAACTTTTCGATAGGGTAGAACATGAGAAAAAAATTCAGCCAAATTGAAGGGAGTTGGGTTAAAACAAAATACTGAAACAAAATACTGACAACGATGGACCCGAAAGTTGCACCACTGAATTTCGAATAATTAATTTTATTACAGTATTCACTGCCATTTCTGCTCTTGTGAAATGTATAAAATGTGATGGAAACATTGCATTTCAAACAGCTAGTACACGTGGGCTGGGATTTAAAATTGTAGTTTCTTGTAATAACTGTGACAATGAATATATTCCTTCGTGCTCTTTCATTGGGCATTCCTATAAAATAAATAGACGCTTCATTTTTGTGATGAGAATACTAGGGATAGGATACGAAAGTTTGTGCAAGTTTTGTGGCCTGATGGACATGCCGTCTTTTTTAGATAAAACTACGCATACAATATTATTGAAGCACATTTTAGATTGTGGTAAAACCGTTGCAAAAGCCTCGATTAAAAAAGCTGTGAATGAAGAAAAAGAAGCAAGTAGTGAAAATGAAAATAAGAATGATTTGACTGTATCGGGAGATGGAACCTGGCAAAAAAGGGGATTTACATCGTCATTTGGAGTTTCTTCTATAATTGGCTATTTCACTGGAAAGATTCTTGATATAAACATTAAAAGTGCTTATTGTAAGCTATGTGAGTATTGGGAAAATAAAAGAAATACGGTTGAGTTCGAGGAATGGTATGATTCGCATGAAAATGAGTGTAGTGCTAATCACAAGGGGTCTTCTGGAAAAATGGACGTGGATACGATGATTGAAATGTTTCAGCAGGCTGAAACAAAATATGGAGTTAAATATATCAATTACATTGGCGATGGTGATTCGAAAACCTATTCTGGAATTATAAAAGCAGATCCTTACAAAAATACAACCGTAAATAAAAAGGAATGTATAGGCTATGTTCAAAAGCGAATGGGAACTCGACTGCGTACTCTGAAATCTAAACAAAAAGGTCTTGGTGGTAGACGTAAGCTTACAGGAAAAGTTATAGACAAAGTAACTGTGTACTATGGTTTATCTATACGTCGTCATTGCGATTCTATGAAAGATATGAAATCTGCTATTATGGCAACTTTTTACCACTACGGTTCGACTGATGAAAATCCGAATCATGATATGTGTCCAAAAGGCGAAGATTCTTGGTGCTCTTATCAGCGCGCTGAAGCACGTGGAGAGCTTGATACTTATACTCAAGATTATTCTCCCTTACCTCCTGATGTTTTAACAGCTATTAAACCGATTTACGACGTTCTCAGTAATGATAATTTACTTTCAAGATGTGTAGGTGGATTCAATCAGAATGATAATAAGAGCTTCAACCAACTAGTGTGGAAAATATGCCCAAAAACCGTGAATACTAGTTATACTATCGTACAAATTGCTGCATACATAGCTACTTGTATATTTAATGAAGGTATACCTTCATTATTAATGATTATGAATACCCTAGGACTTGATTGTGGGTCTAATTCCCATCGGTATGCTGAAAAAAAGGATGCTGCACGTGTGAAATGGCAGATCAGCGCGCCAACGACAACACTCGGGAAGGCAGAATGCTTCGTAGGCAACACCAAATTGACGTTTTGGAAACTTCCACAATGGCTGAAGATCTATTATATGGCCCAGGAATAGATGACTCTGTGTAAGTAATTAAATAATTCGTATTTCTGTACGTAAATCTAGTGTGAAACTTTAAATGCGTTTTTCTCAAAACTATGTTTTTTGAACTGGTGACAACTGTAACTCGATAACCGCTCAGTAGATTTTAATAAAATTTATACAGCTTTCAGAATACATAATAAACTCAGGCCTGATCGAAGGATTTTTTTTTTTTTCAAAAATTTCGATTTTTTAAGACCAATTAACTGTTGATTTTTTCCTGAAAATCTAGAAAAAAATTTCCTGAGGCCACCATTTTGTTAATTTTTGAAAAAAAAATAAAAGCTTCGATCAGGCCCAGGATTATCTATTTATAAAACTAATTTTTTTCATCCAATTGATTTTAGATGAATCTCCAAGGACTTATGACAGTCACCGCAAGGACCTTTTTTTGAAACTGGGTCAACACAGACAGCTATAACTTTGAAAATTATAAATTTTTTTTTTTCAAATTTTCGTGACTTCAAGTCAAAACATTGTTTAATAATGCCATATTATTACTTTTGTAAAATAAAATGATTTAATAGCAAAAAAAAATTACTGAAAATTCTCATTTTTTCGTGTCTCTGACTACCCCTAACCCCTTAATAGATTATAATTTGATTTTGCTAAATTTAACAATTAAGAAAAAAAATTAGAGTACTTTTTAGGTATATAATGTTCACAAACATAACCAAAATAGAGGCATTATTTAGGTATAATTTGGTTAGTTTTTTGATATATTACCGAAAAATGACCGAAACTGGGCTAAAATTCAGTGGATATTTTCAGTATTTTTTAAGTATGACCGAATTCGCTACGGTTTTATTTACTGAGAATTTTTAATTTTTTTAGTGGAAAGTTGAAGATGATTTTGGTTTATAGAAATTCGAATAAACTATGAATTTGCAACTTTAATAGAACTGGCCGAAAACATTAAAGTTAAAAATGTACCATAGTAGTATCCAACCGATGAAAGCCAGGTGCTGGAGGTAGTTGAATGTTTTCAAAATCTATTGCTCTAACCGTAGGTGGTATTTCTGACTGCGTGTCTAAAAAATAAAACAATATAGACATGTTTACATTAATTTAGAATTAATTAATTTAATGGTCGTTGCCATTTCTTGAAAAGTGTCCTGATTTCGCTTTAAATCCTTCAATTGTTGTTTAATGACTACCAATGTATCTTCTTTTGAGTGATCTTCATCGCTTTTGGTTTTAGACTGTATATTAAAGAAAAAGTGAAAATAGCTGACACGTTTAATACCTCGTTGATTTTTAATGCCAGGTAAAAACTTTTTCTAATTTATATTATATGATTGCTTGAATAACCTTCTTTAAGAAAATTGATGATATCTTTTTTTTAAAAACATTAATGATAACATTGAATTAGAGATACGAATTTTAGGTATTCGAACATTTCTTACCTGTCCGAGTCGAAATTTAAAACGTATCTCAGATGTATCAGGCTTTTAAAACGTATCTCAGGCGTCTCAGGCGTTCAAAACGTATCTCAGGCGTCTCAGGCGTTCAAAACGTATCTCAAGCGTCTTAGGCGTTTAAAGCGTATGTCAAGCGTCTCAGACATTGTGAGCGTGATTAAAACGTTACAAATATTAGAAACACGGATAAAACAAAATTCATTGGTCAGAATTGACGTATTTCTTCCTGATAAATGCAAAAATAAATTAATCTGGAAAGGTTGACCTTGGAGACTTTTTTAAAAACTTCCCACTATGTACGAGCTTAAAATGCTCGAAGAATTATCTTTTTGAAAGTTTTGAGCTATTCATTGTGAAAAGTTAAAAAAAAAAATTTTGTCTAACTTAAATTTTTTTTGGACTCGAAAAAAACAAAAAATAAAAATTCATTTTTTCTTAGTACGAAAAAAAATAAAATTTTGAAATAAATATTTTTTTATACGCCCGTATTAATTTTTATCGGTATCTTTTGCCAATATATGACCTAATATCTTTAACGCGATATTTGTGTAGAATTTTAATTGCACCTAATAAAAAAGTATTCTGTACTTTTGATACACTTGATTGAAATCAGAAATTAATTTCTGTTGGCAACCTTAAAACCTTAGGCAAATTGCAAAATAGTATTTTATTAAGAATAACAAGATTTGTTTTTCACAAAAAATCAATAAATTCAAAAAATAAAGTGGATTGTTATGTCCGACTTCGCAAACTCTTTCTTTTAGTTACTCATGTTGAACACCCCTAAGGAATAGATATTCCATTTTCTCTTGAGAGAAACAAGGATGGGTTCAATTGAGTGTTACAAGACGTTCTACTAGATTTCTTTATTTCTCTCTGTCATTCCCTTATTCTTCGTTCCCCACTTACTGTCAACTACGATCACTCTAATGCGCACAATTAGCGTTGACTTAAATTGAGTTCCGTCAATGGGACATCTCGCACGATGCAACTTACTTAAAATTTCCCTTTCCTAAACTCGGACCCCATGGTTGCAGTGTTCAAAAATTTTCAAGAGCTAATTACTCTACCGAGCACAGGTTTGCTTTCCGGTCATAGTTGAATTCAAAGTTTTCAACGAAGAGTTGCTAATAGGTACAGCAGTATCCTCTTTAAAAATTCGTCGATAATTTTATCACAGAATAATATTATCAACTCAAAACAAATATTTATATACATCTATATAAATATCTTATAAGGAAAAGAAAATATTTAGAATAAAAAAAAAAAATAAAAGTAAAAGTTATCGCCGTCAGAGCTGTTTTTAAATTTGCATTGAAAAATTAAAGAAAACCAAAAAATAGTTACAGCGCTTTAAGATATATTGAAATAATATATATATATATATATTAGGCGACGATACTTTAGGTTTAGATTTCAATAATCACTGCCTAAGTCGCCAACTACCAAAGAGTGAAACGTTGTGACAGATGATGAGAAAAGGAGAGATGGAAAAATGTATGTGCGGGCTGAGAGGCGTTTCGTCTGAGTATACGATAGCTGAGACTCATCAGTTAGGTGTATCTATCGTATACCCCACCTAAGACGCCGTGTTGGAAGTTACATGTTGGAAATTGTTATATATTGAAACAGGCATAGGAACGAGGTATTGCGAGAGGCGTGAGTTGTGAATGCCATCTCGCGGAGTGAAGCCGGACCACCACATATATATATATATATATATATATATATATATATATATATATATATATGTACATCCCCGCATCCAAGTGCCGGTTATTTAAAGTAAAGCAATCGAAAAATTGCATCGTGAAAATAAAACAAATTAAAAAAGAGAAAGAACAGAAATTTACATAAGTTAATCGTGTTATTGGTTGTGAGTGCTTAGTTAAGTGTTAACTCACGTTTGTGAGCATTATTATATTCATACAATAAAATATATAAAATTCAAATTTATATCTAAACATTATAATCAGTATAAAGCTTTGTGTTATATTTCGAGTGTAATTTTTAAATGATTAAAATAATAAAGATATTCCTTTAAAGAGTATCCACTCTATTTCCTTCAAAGAAAATTAAAGGAATTTTTATTAGCAATTTAAAATTTGAGTTAAAAATGAAAGAAAAGGACATAAGTGACAATAATTTTTGTGTATTATTGATAAAAAAATAAGTTAAATAATAAGACACCACCTCACCCTCATCCGAAGATTGCCCGCACCGAGAGCTAGCAGCCAATTCAAAGGGTCTACAATGCGGGAACAGTCTCAAGGAAAATATTAAATATATATATATATATATATATATATATATATATATATATATATATATATATATATCAGCGCAAAGGTAAGGCCTTTATGATTGACCTCTTTTCTTCTTCAACACTAACATATTTTCCAGTCAGTCTCGAAAATTTAAGAGGAAATGAGGACGCTATAAAGCTAAAATCGTATGTATTAATAAGCGCATTTTACAGTCATCTACTAGTAAAGATAACTCTATTTTAATTGAACTAGAAATAAAAGAAGATCCGCATCGAAACGTATCCCTAAAAAAATAAAATAAGGCTTGATTAAAATATTTGAGCCGAAAATTGCATTGGTTAGTCCGAACGCCTAATCCACGCAACCAAATATTAAATTAAATAATAGTCGGACATAACAGAATAAATAATTCAGAATGAAACAAAAAATTTTTTGAAAATAATAAAAATTAAAAATAATTAATGTGTATCATCCCAACACAAAATTGAGATGAAATAAATGTGAAACCAATTTATTTGTAATGTGATTAATCTAGTACTCTATAAAACAAGCTTAAACTTAATGACATTGCGGCTAATTTTTTTTTTTTAATCTCAAACGTTTGTGTTGAATAATTGTTTCGCTTTTATACTTCTTATAGTCAGGTCTCAATGTATGTATGAACATGCATGTCGATACTGCCAGTCTAATATGCCCTATCCCACATTTGGGAAATTTTTCAGGAGACGATAAAAACGTTTCACCGTCGGCAAAGAAAAATTATTTATATTATGTTTACATTGGTATAACCTATAAATTTATCTTCATATTTTCATAAAATACAGGCACTTGTAGTAAATAAATAATTTTGAATTACATGCTGTAAGAAAAGTAAAAAATTATGCATCATTACCTCCTTATTCATGTCCTTAATTGCTTCTTTAAAATTAACTTAAAATCAAAGATGTTAAGCGTGACTAAACATATACGAATGTGGGATACGACATATTAGAATGCGCGAAAGTCTGCGTGTGGGATACAACATATTAGAATATTTATTTAAAAATACTAAATAAACAATTTGACCTCTAAAACTCCTACATAAGCTGCACATTGTTACAATGATTCCATTTTTCAAAAAAAGTAAAAATATCAAATTCTGTGGGATAGGGCATATTAGAATGGCAGTATCGATGTGTAAAGGTACGGAGGGCTCATAAGGATAATGTTATATAAATAAACACAAGTCACAATACCTTACATAGGGGGAAGACGGCAAAATGGGATCCGTTGAATTTTAGCAGAGTTCGTAAAGAGTCCATTTTGCCCTAAATTTTAATTTTTTATTTTTGGAGGATAAATTGATTACAAGTACATATTAAAGACCAGAAAAGTAAAGGGGTAAAAAAATCAAATGATAAAACGTTTTTTCGGGAGGCCCATTTTGCCCCGAATTTCAAGATTTTTAATTTTCAAACGACGCGGCAAATTAAGACAAAAAACATGGTATGGGACTAGAAAGAAGTAAAACAAGTAAGAACCAATGAGGATATAAGCCATTTTTTCTTGAGATGCCTATTTTGCCTCGCCCCCCTCGCTCCATGTAATTTTACCAAGGTAGTAAACTTGTAGGCGAGAGAAGCTTCCGGAACGTGATGGCGACGCGACATTATTGGAAACACACTTTCCGGAGATGTCGCCATTTTGTCATGCGCAGATTAAAAAATAACATCGTATTGTTTATGTTATGTTACAACAACGTGGTCATTAGTAAAAAAAGTTAAATTTCATATTAATTTATTAATTACTACTATGTTAAATTGAGTACTAGATTTAACGTGCACGCGCAAGCGCACGTCTAAATGTTGGTATGGAATTATATATATTTTTATGCTTATATTATATTTGACCAATCACATTGCGAATAAATTGGCTTCACATACATTTCATCTCAATTTTATGTTGCGATGATATACATTAATTTTTTTTAATTTTTATTATTTTCAAAAAAATTTTTTCTCATTCTGAATCATTTATTTATTTTATTTTTTTAATTTGATGATTTTTGTAACAAAACAAGTAGATAGACAGAGAGAGTTCTAGGCCACCAGGGACAAGATGGACATGACCTGTTGTACTGACGTACGGTAATATATATGCTGTTGGCATCTTCTGTTTTACCGATCGAGTTTATTTTGAGTGTATCTAGGAACCTTTTGATATTATTTGGATGCAAATTGGTAGTCTTTTTTACCGACCGATCTCAGCTTATCTGGGGCCCGTTTGATGCTAATCGTCAGCCATTTAGAGTTCTTATCCGCCATTTTGAGCTCTTACCCGCCATTTTAGAGCTCGTGTTATGATAGATGGCGCCTTGTGTATATTTTGAGCGGGAAATTTTGAAAACACAATGACACGGTGATGGCGCTTAAGGCTGATACTTTTTTGATCTATCAGCCTTGAGTGTCATCACAGGGCCAATTTACTCCCTGACTGAAGTTTGATATTTTCAAACTAGAGGTAGTATGAGCACTTGCGAGAAACTATGCCATCTGGTCGTGTAGTTTCTCTTCCCTATATTTTTTGCTGCTGCGTAGTAGATGACGTCATCAGACAAGTCTGAACTTGTTTTTGCTTTGTTTGTGACGTCATCCGACAAGTCTGAACTTGCTTCCGACCGATGGTGGGGCAAATGAGCTGAGCACTGAGCTTGAAAGCTTGCAGCAGTCAGTCTACATCGAGAAACGTTCTAGTTAACAGTCTGAAAAAAAAGCTTTTGGTTTATTACTGAATTATTTCATTACAAAAATCGTTCCATTCATTTCTTAATTATTTACTAATTATTGTTTATTGTGTATTTAAATTCCAAGTAAGTATTAAATTATAATATCATTCAAATTATGTGTTATTGACTGAAAAAATTGACTAATTGATCGGTAAGGCTATTCGTACACAATCGGGTATCCAGCTTGTACTCCGCGTGAATACCTGTCAAGATAAACTATTTGGAATCTCTAGCTACTCTAGCGTGAATATTGAATTATCTGCGAGCTCTTCGCGTGACTGTAAGACGACCAGCTACTTTTGATATAAACTTAACGCTTTATGATTATTTCTGATGGAATTGGATTAACATAATTTTAGGTTATAAAGGCTACATTCATTTTCTGATACTCATAAAACTCACCCATAGAGCATAAAACTAATGGCACGAAAATCAATATAGTTAAAAAAGAATTTTTTTCATAAATAAACCTATATATGCCCCTTTATGCGAAAATGAAATAGTAATCCCATATAGTTCTGGGCATATATGATTAAATAATCAATTCAATTTTTTAGAATATAAATAAAAATAATATATTTTTAAATTTTGGTGACCTATAATGTGTTCGGACCCTCCGCCCGGTGCACCGAGGCGCCCTCGTATACCCGAGAAAATTAAAATTTATAATTAAATTATTAGAATGAAAATAAATTACCAATAAAGAACAACGTATGAATTATCAAGTGTTTCGATTAAAGTGAAATTCAAGTACACGAAGAAAAAATTATGGTAACCGTTCTTAGTACGTTTATGAAATATTATCCCATACCGTTATGGTAATGATTATTTGGAATTGTGGGATATAGGCCCATACTTCCTGGGAAAAGTTCCCATAAGTATAGGAACAATTCCCACCATGATGGTAACAGTTCACATATCGCATGTGCAAGAATTATGGTAATGATTACCATAATATAATGGTGATCGTTACCATACATTATAGTAATTATTACCGTAATATTATGGTTACCATTACCATAATATTATTCCTGATAGCCAAGTTGGCCGGCACGTATCAACAACCTATAGCCGCAACGTGTCGCCAAGTTAACGGCAACTTTCCAAGAAACTTGTTGAAAATTTTCAGCTCGTGTAACTGTTGTCGACAAGTTGCTCAGAAACTTGGTGACCGGTTGCAGCAGTAGATTGTCGCCAAGTTTCTGAGCAACTTGTAGATAATTTATCGGCAACAGTTACACAAGCAGAAAGTTGTCGACAACTTGTCATAAAGTTGATGGCAACTCATGTACACCAACTTTTCGATCAAAAACTCTGGCTATCAGGGACGGTAGCAATTACTATAATATATGGTAACGGTTACCATAATATATGGTAACCATTACCATAATATATGGTAACCATTACCATAATATTATGGTAATCATTACCATAATTCTTTCACATGCGATATGTGGACTGTTACCATAATAGTGGGCATTGTTCCTATACTTATGGAAACTGTTCCCAGAAAGTATGGGCCTATATCCCAAAATTCAAAATAATCATTACCATAACGGTATGGGATATTTCATAAATGCCCTAAGAACGGTTAACATAATTTGCTCTTCGTGTACTTGAATTTATTTTTTTCTAATAATTTATTTATAATTTTTAATTTTCCCGGGTATACGGGGGCGCCTCAGTGCGCCAGGCGGGGGTTCCGAACACACCACTAGAATGTTACAGATAGTTGAAAAACTTTTTTACTTTGAAAAAACAATTTAAATATTTGCGGAATAAAAATCTAAAAAAATAAATAGAAAGAACTTTCAAAAATTTCAATGTGCATTTTATTTTATATATTTGTTCAGTCACAAGCTTTATCAATTTAAATAAGCTTCGTGCATTTCCGCTAAGTCCGGGAGCTACCGAACTCGCTACTGTCCGCAAAAAGAGTATAGTGCCGGGCCACTCGCTATTTGGGCCCGACACATACAAAAGTCTCCCTCAGGACCGTGTCAAGCCGCTATTAGAACCCACTCCAAGCAGGCTAATCAGATAATTTGTCTTATATTAGCCGGCCAATAATAGAATTCGCTTTATACCGAGAGCTGGGCAGCCAATGAGGAAAATTGGCTATCAACTACTTTCTGTTGGCGCGCTTTTAAGCCAATGGAAAAATTATCTTTTATTAGTCTTATGCAGCAAGGCTGCCACGTCAACACCAAGCGTTCACGACGACGCTCTCACCATCATCTATTCTGCAACGTCCTTTGCTACTTGCTACCTCGTGAACTAAAACCGCTTTCTTTTGCTATACTTACAGTAACTATTCTTGTACTGTAAAATCGCTAAAGTTACGCTAAATTATCCTCAATATTTAGTCAGTAAAGTACGGCTGCTATTTATTAGGAATAAATTCGATTGTTATTCGCGTGTAATTAATTATAAATTAATTTTCGTGAATATAACCGCTATCGACCACGTGTCGAATTTTGCACGTGTTTCAATTTCAGTTTGCACTTGTTATCGCATATCTTTCAAGTCGCATTTGCTATAAATGTTAAGTTTCTTACAATTATAAGTATAAATAATGTAAATACATAACTAATTTATTTATTGATAATATTTGAGTAATTTTTAATTGTTTAAAATCCTCACGCCTACACCAGATCCATTCAGTTTTATTCGCTCATTTTCCATTTGGTCGTTCGAGCCGGATCTGGCGTGATTTAAACAATTAAAAATTATTAAAAAAAAATTTTAAATAAAAAAAAAAAAGTGAGAAAAAGTGTGGTGTGAGTGATTGTGTCGTGAAAATCGCTAAGTGCCGTGGGCATTGCTGAGCACTACCAGATTGCTGCCCGTCGTGATCAATTTACACACTGCTGTAGAAAGACATTTCGTATTAAAACGATCGAAAACTTAGCGTCGGTTTCACGTCATCGTATCTATTTCATGTGCCACGTCTAATCAAGATGGCCGCCGAAGCACAAGTTGCTCTCCAAATGAACCGCATCGACACGATGCGCGATATGGCTACCCGCTTAACTGATGACGCACTCGCTACACAAAGTGCTGCCGCTATTGATGCTGAACTTACTATTCTGGAAAGTTCACGGACTCTTGTCAAAAAAAGATTCTTCTAATCCCGCTTGGAAATGGTCAATCATTCACTACACTAATCTCGTCGAATCATTAGGTCGCTACATAGATGAATTCGCTTATTGAGGCGCCGCTTATCGCCAAGGTACCGAATAGTTCCAATTTTGATACCTTTTACAGAATTTGCTAACTCTTTATGCTTTCAGTTAACTCACTCGCTCAATGTATTACTCGTTACCGCTATTGTTAAGTTGAATTCGCTAACAGGAAGTACATGTACTGCTCGTGTACTTATTGATCAAGGATCGGAGCTATCCTTTGTGACGCATTCGTTAATCAAGAAGCTGGATATTCAACTCAGTAAAGCAGCTGTACCATTACAAAGGATTGGTAATTTGTCAGCTGGGCATTCGCTTGGGACATGCAAGATGACGCTGCATTTACTTCACAACAATGCTTCTATCACCATCCAAGCTCATATGCTTGCTGTATTGACGGTAAACTTGCCGCCGTTTACGCTAACTAATAAAAAATGGCCGCATATTATTAGTCCACAACTCCCTGATCCAGACTTCTTGACTCCACGACCTATTGACATCATTCTGGGTGCAGCACCAGCTGCTCATATAATCAACGCTAAAATCAGGAAGGATAACGAGAATGACCCAATCGCTCAGTCAACGACGCTTGGCTGGATCATTTATGGATCTGTGGATACCGCTACATCAAAAATGACCGCTTATGGTCATCATGTCACTGTTGATGATCATCTACAAGACTTGTTAAGCAAATTTTGGTATCAAGAAGAGCTACAGACAGAATTCGCTACACGCTATACTGAAGAAGAAGAAGAGTGTGAACAAGACTTTGTCAATACACACTACAGATAGTCTGATGGTCGATATGTCGTTCGCTTGCCACTTAAATCTTCACCAAGTCAACTGGGTGATTCGCTCAGAGCTGCACAATACGCTTTACTACGTCTACGCAAACGATTGGAGAACGATCCAGTCTACAAGAAGTTGTACTTCGACTTCTTGAAAGAGTATGAAGACTTGGGACACATGAAACGAGTAAAATTGAAGGATTTACCACCAAACAGCTACCTGTTGCCTTATCATGGGGTTCTGAAAGAACAGAGCACTACCACCAAGCTTAGGGTAGTATTTAATGGGTCCTGGAAGACAACTTCTGGTGTATCAGTCAACGAGATACTTCATGTGGGCCCCAAGATTCAAGTTGACATCAGTGACGTACGTATTCGCATCCGCTGCCATCGCTATCTATTCGCTACTGATGTAACTAAAATGTTTCGTCATATTGCAGTTGACAAGGAAGATCATCATCTACAGTGCATACTCTGGTTTGACGAAGATGACATCCCAAAAGTATTTGGACTCGCTACGGTTACTTATGGAACAACATCAGCTCCATATCTCGCTGGGAGAGCACTTTTACAACTCGCTGAAGACAAAGGAAATACATTTACAGAAGCTGTTGAACCGCTGACCAATACACGCTATGTTGACGACATCTATGGAGGCGCAGATGAACTCACTGAGGCAATTCAAGTTTCTCTCGACACAAAAAAATGTGTGCCTCAGGATGTTTTCCGCTTGCAAAATGAGCAAGTAATTCAACTGAATTACTCTCAAGTCGCTCCAGTTGAAACACAAGAAGATACACCAAGAGAACTTGGGGATACTACGGTAAAAGTGCTCGGGTTAACCTGGAATTCAACACAGGATAAATTCAAGTTCGGCTATTCGCTTCCAGAAGCATCACCAACTACTAAACGCACAATTTTATCTGAAATTGCTCGCTTGTTTGACCCACTGGGGTTTTCGGCACCGATCATCGTGAGAGCCAAGATGTTCATGCAGAAGCTCTGGCTGCAGAACTTCGACTGAGGTGCTACGCTATCGCCGTTGCTTCTTCAAGAATGAAATTTGTTTTGAGATGAACTACATCAGATCTCGAAGATTTAGATACCTCGCTGGAATCATGTAAAAAATGGTGTATAGATCGAATTACATGGATTCTCTGACGCTTTACAACTCGCTATGGCTGCTGTCGTTTATCTAAAAGTTACTGACGCTACTAGATGCTCAAATATTTCGCTAGTGTGTGCCAAAACACAAGTTGCACCACTGAAATCCATAACTATACCAAGAATGGAGCTCAATGCCGCTGTCTTACTCACTTAACTGGTACTCTATGTCAAGAAAGTCCTGAAACTTGAAAATATACCAATTTTCTTGTGGACTGGTTTTTACCATCTTCAAGGCAGATTTACACTCGCTATACACGCTATTGGATAAATTCTCTAAGTTGTCACCATTACTTCGCACTCTTGGAATCTGTCTAAGTGCCATCGCTAAATTTAAAAAAGTGCCACAGTTCACACTGGCCACACCACTCTCTACAGTTGACCTGGAACTCGCTAAGACTTTGTTGATAAAGTATACTCAAAGTCAGTATTATTTGCAAGAGCTGAAACTATTGAAAGATGGTGATTCTTTGCATCGAAATCATCGTCTCGCTAAATTGATTCCCTACGTCGACTACAACGGAGTACACAGAGTCAGCGGTCGCTTGAAGAATTCGCTACTAGATAATGATCAAAACAATCCAGCCATTTTACCAAGATCATCATGCTTAAGTACGCTATTAATTGATCATTCGCATCAGAGAACATTCCACGGGGGAACTCAATTGACTCTCGCTGATTTACAAAGATCTGTCTGGATAGAAAGTGGTCGAGTTCCAGTCAGATCACACATTCTTCGCTGCATCGTGTGCACGAGATATAGAGGTGTCCGTGCACAAAAATTAAAGGGACAATTGCCATCCGCTCGAGTAAGACCATCTAAAGCATTCCTACACACTGGAATAGATTACGCTGGGCCAGTAACTCTCAAGACTTTTCAAGATCGAGGTGCCAAAACCTATAAAGGATGGATCGCTGTATTTGTATGTCTCGCTACATCCGCTATACACATCGAAATTGTCACCGATTACTCTACTGACGCTTTCGTCGCAGCATTTCGAAGATTTACTAGTCGGTGAGGTGCCTGCAGTACCCTATACTCGGACTGAGGTACAAATTTTGTAGGAGCAGACCCTACGCTAAAGAAAGAATTCGCAGCAGGATCGAGAGAGTTCAAGGAACTTTAGTATTTACTCGCTACAGATGGCACAGACTGGAAGTTCAACCCGCCAAGCGCTCCCCACTTTGGTGGCAAGTGGGAAGCAGCCGTTAAGTCAATCAAGTTTCATCTTATATGAACGATTGGTGAATCGCTATTGACTTACGACCAACTCGCTACAGTCTTAACACAGATTGAGGCTGCGTTTAATTTAAGACCAATCGCTTCGCTATCTGAAGATCCTGCAGATTTAACCGCTCTAACCCCTGGACATTTTCTCATCGGTGAACCGCTAATCGCTGTACCTGGACCTTCGCTACTGGAAAACAATACAGCTACTTTGTCACGCCGGCAACAACTACAACAAATATTCCAGAAATTTGGAGTAGATGGTCATCTGAGTACCTGCAACGTCATCAAACTATATCTAAGTGGCATCATCCGCAAAATGACATCAAAGTGGGTTCATTAGTCTTGTTGACTAATAAAAGAGCCCCACCATCGAAATGGCCGCTTGCACGTGTACTCGCATTACATCCAAGCAGAGATGGCCTGACCCGAGTAGTCACTCTGAAAACCGCTACCTCGGAACTTCTTCGACCTATCGCTAAGCTGTGGGTGCTACCAGTTCACTCTCCAGATAACAATCCTGTCGACACTGTCACCAGCACTGGGGAGAATGATCAGTCACGAGCTTAATTAATTTGAATAAGCTTCGTGCATTTCCGCTAAGTCCGGGAGCTACCGAACTCGCTACTGTCCGCAAAAAGAGTATAGTGCCGGGTCACTCGCTATCTGGGCCCGACACATACAAAAGTCTCCCTCAGGACCGTTTCAAGACGCTATGAGAACCCGCTACAAGCAGGCCAATCAGATAATTCGTCTTATATTAGCCGGCCAATGATAGAATTCGCTTTATACCGAGAGGTCGGCAGCCAATGAGGAAAATTGGCTATCAACTACTTCCTGTTGGGGCGCTTTTAAGCCAATGTTTAGTTTTTAATTGTTTAAAATCCTCACGCTTAAACCAGATCCATTTAGTTTTATTCGCTCATTTTATAATATTTAACTTTTGCAATATTTTTTTTTTTTTATGATCACAATAATTTTTTTAAGCTTCTGCTTTCGTCAGTATTGTCAATTGTCCATTGCTAATCCGTGAATCTATATTTAAATTAAAAATTATGATTTGAAAAAATCGGATCAACTAATTATTTTTTTTAGTTTCGATTTGCATGAAAAATAGATTTAACAATATAATTAAAATTTTTAATTCGATGGCTTTTATGAGAATATTTTTTTAATAAGTCCATTAAATTTAAAATACAGATTTAAAAATACATTTTAAATGTAAACAGCCGAATAAGTTCTATTTATTAATAAATATTGATGAAACCCAGTTAAATATATTACCAATAACGTTATTTTTTAAGGATTGAAATAATTTAATAATTATAACTTAAAATTTCGTGATACTGAAAATAGTACACATCATAGTAAAACTATCACAAAAAAAATATGAAAAAATTTACATATGCAGATTTCTGGTCTCTACAAGTACTAAATTGTTATTTTCCTTTCATTGGTATTTGATTTTTTTCTAATTTAGAGAATTTTTTTAAAGTTGCTGTTTCGACTATCATTAACTATTTGCTGTTATTTGCAAGAAGATTATTGCAACTGCAACCTGCGAAAAATTATGTTTTTAAAAGAGATTTAAGTCGCTAAGTCTTTATTTTTACTCGATATTAAAATTTAAGTTTAATCAATTCAAAATAGTAATTACTGTTAGAAAAATGATTTAATTAATGGTATTATATTTCAAAAAAATAGTAAATTATTAATTTTCAATTGATAAATGTTAAGGTAATAATAAATAAGTACATTACTACTTTAAAATTATTTTGTAATCTTTTATTCGCAAATATAAAAATAACAAGTTTAAACTTTATAAGAATAAATATAATGTAATAAATTACATTATATATTTATAGACTAAAATATATATTAATATATGTATGTATTTTGATATAACATTAATAATAAGTATCATAATCTTTGTTTATGATTGCTTTTTTGGCGACTAAAAAACAAATAATGATATTTCTTAGCACTAGAAAAATGAATAATCTCAACAATTTCTGCTTGCTGGATAATGATCAATGATTATTGGATAATCTAAATACAGCTAAATAATCATAAGTATTTTACTTTTTTTGGCACATCGCACAAAACCAATAAATATTTCGTTCTGATATTTTAGTTGCCTTAGATTTCTTCAATGACTGGCACTTGTAATGGTACGTCCCTCGCGGACCTGGAATCACTGTAAAATCACAGTGAAATCACAGTGAGATTATAGTAAAAACATTGTGAGACCATGATGAAATTACAGTGAAATCACAATGATTTTGTACCATTCGGTCACTGTAATTTTATGGTTATCTCACAGTGATTCGATAGTGGTTTCACAGCAAATTCACAATGAATTTACAGTGAACTTACAGTAAATTCACAGTGAATATACACGGAGAAAATGTAGTAAAATTTACTAAAAAATATGAAAATAATTTTACTATCCCGGGTAAATAAAATTATATATAATTATGTATAATTTTAAATGAAAACTGGCCCTGTATAATTATATATAACTATATATAATTATATATAACTATATATAATTATATATAACTATATATAATTATATATAACTATATATAATTATATATAACTATATATAATTATATATAACTATATATAATTAAATTCCTATGCAATCAATTAAATAAATTGTGAATTGTTGTACAGTAGACTCTATACTTTTTATTTGACTCATTTTTTTTTTAAAGTCCGAGTTTAATTTCTAAGAAAATTATTCATGGAAACATTGATCATAAATATTTTTGTCATTATGTAATATAGAATGTACTATATTACCATCAAAAAAAGTACTTATCACTTTGTCAAATAACGGAGGAGTATCCGGGCCAGAATAGTCTCAAGTTTAGAATTTAACAGTTCTGAAATAAGTTTCTTACCAGGGACACTACAAGTGGTGGGCGCGATCTCGTGGCGAGCACCGAACTACTTCCGCTGCTGCTTATAGCACTGGTGACTTCGCTCTCCTACATACATATATATTAGGGTGTCCCAAAAATAACAAATATTTTTTTTTTAACCTCTTATGAGTCAAAAGTTACTTTATATTATGAAAAAAAATCTTCACTACATTTCAGCCAGATATCTTTAAAATTGAGCTATCACAATTGGAGGTCTTCTTTCCAATCTAAAATAAACGCGAAAATTTTTCATTTTAATTTTTCGTTATTAAGACTATGAAAAAAATTTTTTTTTCAATTCCGCCTGGTATAATTTTGTAGGAAATTAAATTTTCTACAAAAAAGTGATAATGCATTATGTACGTCAAATAAACTGGGAAAAAGTTACGGGGCTTCGAAGATCGACATAAATTTACTCAACCGGCATGAATGTCAGGAAGATGTCTTTTTGATATTACAAAGTTATCTTAATAAATTATGTTATCTTTCTGATATCAAAAAGACATCTTTCTGACATTCATGCCGGTCGGGTTAGTTTCCTCGGTGTTAAATTATTTTTTGTTATTTTTCATTTTTATTCTATCGAAAAAAAATTTTTTTTCAAATTTTCACAAGCACGTTCTTGTAGGAAATTTAATTTCCTTAAAAAAGTATTTGATATCATATATATGTCAAATGAATGAGAAAAAAGTTACAGGGCTTTAAATGTCAAGGAAAAATCAAGTTCACTTTTCATTGACATTCAAAGCCCTGTAACTTTTTTTGCGTTCATTTGACGTATGTATGATATCAAATATTTTTTATAGGAAATTAAATTTCCTACAAGAACGTGCTTGTGAAAGTTTGAAAAAAAAAATTTTTTTTGATAGAATAAAAATGAAAACAAAAAATAATTTAACACTGAGAAAACTAACTTTTTGTCTTTGAAGCCCCGTAACTTTTTCCCAGTTTGTTTGACGTACATAATGCATCAGTACTTTTTTGTAGAGAATTGAAATTCCTACGAATTGATACACGGAGAGAATTTTATGATAAAAGTTATCATCAAGTTATAGTAAAATTTTTAAACTGAATTTTATAATAGAAAATATCGTTTAAATTATTAAATAAACAATCTGAATGGTACTATCTACCAACTATATGATTAAATTTACAATTATTTATGATAATTAGAAATAATAACTTTTATTATTTTAAATAATTACTACTATTATGAACATCGTGATTTTTAATAACCTGATGGTAATGTACACACGCAGACATATACCCACGCACGTACACATGTGCACACTCGCCCGTACACACGCACACACACCCGCCTACACACACGCACACACACACATGCACATGGGCGCACACACGCTCACCACATGCACACACGCACGCACACAAGTGCACTTATGCACACGCGCACCCGCTCACACATGCACACACTCACGCGAGCACACCCATGCACTCACACATTCTTAGTTGAAAATTTTTACAACTTTGAATGGTAAAAGTTACCATCTTCGATTGTAACAATTATAATTTTTTATAATTACAATTAGCATCTTCGATAGTAACCGTTACCATCATCAATTGTAACTGTTATCATTTTCAATGGTAAAACTAATTATTTTATCGGTGAAAAAATTTATTCCCATTTTAAATCGTTAAAATTACAAATTTTTTATTTTAAATAGAATAATTAATTTCTCTACGTGTACCAGGCAGAATTTGAAAAAAAAAAAATTTTCATAGTTTTAATAACAAAAAACTAATTTGGAAAATTTTCGCGTGTATTTTAAATGGGAAAGGGGACCCCCGTTTGTGATAGCTCAATCTTTAAGATATCTGTCAGTAATTTAGTGAGGCGTTTTTTAGTAATATAAAGTAACGAAAGTATTGAAAAAAAGTAATGAAAACTCGATTTTCGAATATCGAGGTAAAAAAAATAAATTGTCACTATACCACTGTAAAGCTACGATTTGACGACTGCGGTGTCAAATTATCATAAAACTATAGTCAAATCACCATTAATTTACTGTGAAATCATGGTGAAATCACCATTAATTTACTGTGAAATAATGGTGAAATCACCATTAATTTACTGTGAAATCATGGTGAAATTACCATTAATTTACTGTAAACTCGCAGTAAAATCACAGTGAAATCACTACTAAATCACAATGACAAAATGGCACAAAATCACTGTGAATTCACGATGTAATCACCGTAAACACACCGTGAACTCACGGTGAAAGTGAATTCACTGTGATTAAACAGTGATTCCGAGTCCGCGAGGGACCATTTTAAGCACAAATCACATCTAATAGAATTCAGTTTTACTTTTTTTAAACATGAGTCACATGTGTAGTAATTCAATTGTTTTTTCTTAGTGATGACATAATTCAATCTTTCGATAACTGGCTTTTCAAGATATTCGTGGATTATATTCAAGTTACCTCATCATCAACAAGAGAATCTGGAAAGGATTCTTGTAGATCATTTAGTGAGACTCTTTTCTTTTTATTCAAAACATCTTTGACTAGATGACATTCAACTATCCATCCTAAAATAAATGTAGTTTGATCCAGAACACTTTAATTAATAAAGCTAGTTAAATTTTTTTTAATTTTTTTGATTACGTTTATTATTTTTTGGAATGGGCAAGCCGATTGCTGATAACACTTTTCCTTTGGGGTGGTCTTTAGTGCTCATTTTTGGCATGTTAATAAAATTAATATCAGTGATGTTTGTTTTTTTAAGACTATTTGTATGTTCATAGTTTATGGTAGATAAGACAGTAATACTTGTATTTTCAGTCTTTTTAGTTTCATTAGAAACTACAGCAAATGACGCCAAATTATTTTTTTCTTCATTATCTTTTGGACTATCATTATTATTATTGTTGATTATTTCAATTTTGTCATCAATATCATTATCAGTAACATTAACATTTGCATTTATATTATTAATTAAAATTTTACCTGGAATTACAGCAGTCAATGCTGAGTCATTTTCTTTTTTGTTATCCAAATCTCTTGGACGAGTATTATGATCATTCTTATTATTGTTGACTTGAATTTTGTCATTTTTATCATCATCAGTAGCATCAACATTCGAATTCATATTTTCGTTATTTAAAGTTTCACCTGGATTTATAATAGTCAATGCTAAGTCATTTTATTTTTTCTTTTCCAAATCTCTTGAAAAATCATTATTATCATTATTATTATTATCATTGACTTCAATTTCGTTATTATTATTATCATCAGTGACATCTACGTTCGAATTTGTATGGTTGTTACTAAAAATTTCACTTGGAAATACAGTAGTCAATACTAAGCCATTTTCTTTGAAATTATCAGAATATTCCGGAATAATATTATAATTATTATTATTGACTTCAATTTTGTTATTGCTATCACCTAAAATTCTCTCTGGAATTCTACTGATAACTCTGACAATTTTGTCTGCGACTACATCATAAATTTTATCTGAAACTAAATCACCAATCCCATCATCTTCAATAACATCGTTATAATCATCAGCATATATAAATGATAAATCATCCAAGTGATTTAATACGTCATTAGTATTGTTTAAATAATTATCATCATCCAATGTCTTATTTATTGTTTTTCAGTAAGCTCATGAACAGCAACATTCTCGTCTTGAGTTTGTGTGTTCTGATCAATCTGGAAAACGATTTTTAATATATAGTTACTTTAGAATATTTATTAATTTCTATCAAATTAAAAACAGTCAAGAATATAAAATATCTGGCTTTACTTCAACAGATTACTAAAATTATTGAATTATTTGATTATTATCAGTGAATAAGTTAATAAAGTTAATTTTAATGGATTACGTTATTCGCTATTGAAGTTGATTAATTTAAGAGATTTGCTCTAGATATATTATTCAAGATAATAAAATATTATTGACTTAAAAATTTTTCGTAACTTTACCTGTGTTGCGTAATCGAACTATATTTAAATTTAAATATAGTTGCACTTCCGACAGATAGAGGCAGCACCTACTGGGGCCTCGTGGCTGTTAAATTTAAAACTTGACTAGCGCAGTGCGACGCATGCGCATCGATTTTTCCTGCCTCGTGTCAAGAAGACGGCCGCCATTATCTTTCGCAATATACATTCAACAGATAACACGTGTTATTCTAAATCTTATCATTTTGTGCTCATCTCAGAGTAATTAATTTAAATAATAATTTAATTAAATTCAGCATTCATCAAGCTCATTAAAACTATAATTATTTTTATAATTTTGGGCACCAGAGCTCACAAAATAATTACAAAAAGAACTCAAGAATTCAAGTGATCGACGACCACCTTTCTCAAGAGGTTATTCACAAGGGAGACATCACAGGTGCCTTTTTTATAAAATAATTAATTATTACCAGTGCTCAATCAAATTAAAAGACTCAATATTCTCATTAATTAATTATCATTATGCTCAATATTGCGATCAAATTAAAAATTAACTTTCGCTCAGTAGCCTCTGCATGAATCATGCTACCACGTGTTCAACAAATAAATTCAATTCAATGCAATTTATTATAAACTCATTCAAATCAATTAAATTAAGTGATCATAAATATTATAAACTCAATAATCTCATTTATTTATGCATTGGTGCTATTAAAAATAGTAACTTGAGTGTTCAATTATAAACTTCGCCCGGTAACCTCTAATTTCACGTTACTGTATTCCATAACATTTTTTACAATCAAATCAGTGTTCAACTAAATTCAAACTAATTACTTTAATTATTTAAATCAATTACTCGAGCTCAATTTTCTAATTTGCATTCAATTATTAACGTATTCATGACCTCAGACAATTTAACAGTATTAATAAATTAAATCAACGATTTAATTTTGTAACCCAGTGATGTTATGTGCGGTAACAAATAAAAATATTGTTATATCTTTTAATATGCGTATTTTTCCAATATCCCAACCACCAACCAGTCCTGGCATGTATTTATTAAATTATTATTACAACAAATAGATTTGAATTTGTCACGCGATAATTATAAATGAACTTTTTCAGAATACTCATTGTTTACTAAAAAAAAAAAAAAAAAAAAAAAAAAAAAAAAAAAATATAACCCTATTCTCTTTTCATTTCTTCTTCATGAACCTAGTCATTTTATCTATATGTATGAGTTTGCCTATAAGACTTTATTTATATGTGTGAACATGATGTTGAATTAATAATAATAAAAATATCAACGTATGCTAAGATAAAGTTTTTATGCTTGATAAAAAAATTGTTAACAGTCAAGATACCGGAATCAACAAAAAATTATTAAGTTACATATTTTTATTACTAATGACATAAACGGGTACAAGTTAAAAAACTAATCAAATATACTTAATACATATTTTATTTGAATAAGTTTTCATATTTTTAAACATAACTATTAGTTTCATAAATCAATATAATCATATTTCAATTCATTCATACTTTCTTCCTAGTTTGAAAAAATATAAGCTTTTACTGAAAAAAAAAAAGAAAATAATATAATAGTCGCTTAATTTATAAAAAATATTAGTATTTTTCTTAAAACTTAATCATTAGTTCAATATTAAATGTCTGATTACTATAACGTTCTCTACTATTTCACACGACCCACGGCGGAGTGTGGTTAGTGTCAAATAGCCGTTATGGCCCTCCGATGGTGAAAATACTGAAAATAAAAGAATACAATACAAAAGATTCCCGGATGGAGATGCTCAAAATCTCCACTGGGCACGCAGCTCTGCTCAGGCTGGGTTAGAAATCCTTGTTGGGCGCCAGTTCGTGTGCTCCACGAACAAATTAAAATGAAAATAAAATAAATGAAATGATCAGGGAGCAGTTTCAGGTTAGGAAAAGGATTAGCAAGAACGAGATAGCTATAAACTAAACAAATAAAGTTAAATAAATGCCGGGTTGGTGATCATGTGTCTTGTCAGTTATATTTAAATAATACAATTAAATGTTATATACAATTAATAAGGTGTACTCGCAAAACAATGTTCACCAATTTATAACGTTCCCTACTATTTCACACGTCCCACGGCGGAGTGTGGTTAGTGTCAAATAGGCGTTATGGCCCTCCGTTGGTGGAAAAACTGAAAATAAAATAATAACAAAACAAAAGTCCCACCTGGAGATATCTCGAATCTCCCTGGACCCACAGCTCTGCTCAGGCTGGGTTAGAAATCCTAGTTGGGCGCCAGTTCGTGTGCCCCACGAACAAATTCAAAATTCCAATAAAATAAAATACCACGGAGGAAAATAAAAATAAAAATAAATGAAATACAGGATAGCAATTTCAGGGTTAGGAATAGGAAAGCAAGAAAAAGATAGCAGTAATTAAAATAATCAATTTAAAATAATACCGAGTTGCTGACCATTTGCCTTTAACTATATTTAAATTGATATAAATAATGTAATACTCATTAAATCTTGTTTATAATAATAATAATCGCACAATAATAATATAATGTTTATAAATACTAATCGCAAAATAATAATTTGGTATTGGTAAATAATAAACGCAGAATAATAATAATATATTACTTAAAAATAATACTCGCACAAGAACAATATATTATTTGTAAATAGTAATCTCAAATTGTAAGATAACAATCGCAAAATAATAATATCTTGTTGGTAAAGAATAAACGCACAATAATAATAATATATTGATTGTAAATAATACTCGCACAAGAACAATATATTATTTGTAAATAATAATCTCAAAATAATATTATATTATTTGTAACTAATAATAGCAAATTAATAATAATATATTGCTTGTAAATAATAATCGCGCAATAATAATATATTACTTGGAAGAAAATAGTCACAAAATAATAATTCAGTAATCGAAAATAATAATAATCATAACTCCGTCGCACTCGACACTCAGTGCGAGCAAAGAAATAGCAGTCGTGGAATCGGTCAGCAATTATATCCACCGCACCGTTCCCGTGTATAACAAACTAATACTAATACTATTAATAATACTCAAGTATTAGAAACCACCATTAAATAATTCAATATTGAACATATTATTTAACCAATAAATATTAATAATAATAACAACTGTAATTATTGCATTGGTATTCTGAGCTCAATAATTACGCATTTCCTCATATACTTATAGAAAATAATAATACTCAGAATTTACTATCTCTCTTACTCTTATGAGATAGGCAAATGGCCACCAACGCGGGAACAAAATTACACGCCAATGTATTAGCTCAAAGTACTTACAGTTTACGTAATTATTCAACTCCCATGGTTAAAAATTCACTACGTTAAATGTAGTTCCTTTAGTACTTCTCCAAAAATACTCAAGTAATGCCAATGGATTCATACTATGTACTCAAAATACCAAATGGCGTCAAACTTATAGCATTTATTATCAACAAGAGCACACACGCTACTCTTACAGAGACTATCCCACGTCTGACCACGGCAGCACGTGAATTTCATGCCGGCACTTCGGCTGGCGCCATTTTGTCATAGATCTCACTTCAACCAGTGGAGATATATATCTGTCGCAGATTAACTTTGACCAGTACCACCAACAAAATGCATGACTTGGCCCGTGTAATTTAGCCTGTTCTCGACATTAACTGGTCAATTATCTCTTTCATAATTGATTATTAATATGATTTAAAGATCAATCAATCACTAATTTATTCACAAAACTCCTAAATTTAGTTAGAATAAATAAATTTACTGATACCAACTGTTGCTTTGACGCACATGCGTCAACCAACCAAAATAATCATAAGCATATAAATAAAATGCATAATTATTTTTCCAGCACTCTAAAAATCCAATTACATACTCAAATTAATCAGTAAATCCTCCTGATTTAAACACAATTTAGACCTAAGAAAAACATTATACAATTTTACTGCAGTAATAAAAATAAAATCTTGCATGTAAACAAACAATAATATAAAGGTTGAGACGGGTGAGCAGCGTGTGCTGCCCTCTGTTGCTCACCGACCAGATGCGAGACTGCCACGATATTCAAATATCGTGACATTACTTAAATTAGAAACTTATTATATATTAAATGTATTTAATGAAGCAGTAAGATTATTTAAAAACGATTAAGAATCGTTTTTGAGTAAAATTTTAATCACTAGGAAATATTTTTTCCGACTTAATATAATAATGATGATATGTAATTATTTACATCAAAAACTTATTTAATACATATGTATTTATTTAAGTAGTCAGCTTATTGAAATCGACGATGAAAAGAGTTTCTAAATAAAAATGTTTAATCACTAAGAAATATTTTTTTAACTTTAAAATCTATATAAAAAACTAAATTATTATAAATATTCTTGATTCTTAAATATCACTTCCATAAAAACAATAATATTTCATTATAGTCTTAGTTAATTACTGATTTTTAATTAAAATTTGCTATTCTTCATCAAAAATATCATCGAATCCCTCATCAATAAGATCTGGAGCTTGAACTTGTGTAATTATATCAAGATCATCAGCTCGTTGTTGATGATAATGCACCATGTTTCTAAATAAACCTGCAGTCCAATTATCAACAATTTGGTAAGTCACAGGATTTGGTGAATTATTAGTCAATCTTAAAAATGTCCATGTCAAACATTGGTTTAATATTCATAATCTTGTAACAATACCATCCACCACTACTACAGCATCATCGAAATCCACATCTTGAGCTAATAGTGGTTGCAATTGAATGGTTATTAATCTTATCAGATTTGATATTGTCAGCCATGGTTTTGGTACAATTGCCCCATACTAAAGAATAGCTCCCATGGATGGATGAACTGAAATAACGATTTTCAAAATTAAAATATATATATATATATATATATATATATATATATATATATATATATATATATATATATATATATATATATATATATATATATATTCAAAACTATATCCAAAAATAAAATTAATTAAGGAATAAAATATTACTAGGCATTTCCAGTCCAGCTTGTGTTAAATTTTGATGGTATAAATCATAAAATTCCGGGTACATGGTGACGAGGGAATTTCCTGAAAATCGATAATGTGCAGGTGAAGGAATTAGATCCCCAAGGATCTTAAATCACCAAGAAAAATTATTCTGCACAATTGTAAGTACTGTGGTTATGTTATTGATTGAAATTAATGACTCATGAAAAGATTCCCCACCACGTACTACTAATCCCAACTGGTTGGTTATTAATCTTATTAATAAATGGAAATCTTCATTTGCCCATTGATTAGGAATGATGATTTCATTATCCCAATGTATTTCCCATTCATTGATGTTGATGTTTTTCATCTATAATTCAAAAATTATATATATATATATATATATATATATATATATATATATATACACATACATATATAAATTTTTTACCGAATGGTATTTTTGAACCCTACTTAACTAATTATAATAGGTTGTGACGAAATTCCTTGAAGAATCGACCATGAGGACAAATACAATACTTAGATTTTAGAAAAATCTACCTAAAACTTACATTTATAAGTGAATAAACTTTTTAGGTAGATTTCTCTTAAATCTAACTTTTGTATTTGTCCTCATGGTCGATTTTTCGAGGAATTTTGTCATAACTTATCATAATGGGTAGAGTAGGGTTTAAAAATATTACTCGTTAAAAAATTTATATATGCATGTATATATATATGGGGCATTCCACGCCAAATCGACCACTTTTGACCCCTTTAGATTTGGCTGCAATTTTTTTCTCTTTTTCTACCCGATCAGAAACGCCTCTCATAATTTTTTCAAATTTTTTCACCCAACTAAAGAAAAGTTATGAATTTTTGAAAAAAATGGCTTTTTTTATTTTAAATAGCTATAACTTTTTCAAAATTCAACTGATGGGGTTTTTTTTTTTTCAAAATTTTTGTTTTTAAATTTACTTTTTGAAAAAAAAAAAAACACAAAAAATTATTGCAACCTATCTTCATTGTTTATTTGTAGATATTTGGAAAAATTTAAAAATTTTTCGATGTTTACCATTTTTGATTTTTGATTTTTTTTTTATATAAAAATGAAATTTCCTGCAAATCCTCAAATTTTTTTAGAGTGGTGCTTTTTTTTTTAGTTATATTTTTCCTTCTACAGTTATTGTTTTATGGTTAAACGAATTTTTTTTTGAATTGCCAGCATCTGTCCAAAAATGGACCAAACGAAAACTTTTTTTTTCCATTCTCTTCTTTTTTGAATGTAGTTTTCAGAAAAAAATACAAAAAAATTATTCAGAAAGACCTTCTATTTTTTAACTTGATTTTTTGAACGTAATTCAAATTATTTCGATGATTACCATTTAAATTTATTGTTTTCATTTTTTTTTTCCAACTTTAAAAGTTCTCCGAGTGCTCTCGAAAATTTTAAGCATGGTGTTACAAGAAATAAGGCTAGTTATAAATTTTTTTTTTTTTCAATTGGAAAAAAAAAAATATAAATCGATAACACACCGCTCTGAAAAAATTTGAGGATTTGCAGAAAATGTTAAAGTTTTATTTAAAAATAAAAATCAAAAATGGCAAACATCGAAAGATTTTTGATTTCTTCCAAATATCTACAAAAAATAATGAAGATAGGTTGCAATAATTTTTTTGTATTTTTTTTCGAAAAGTAAATTTAAAAAGAAAAATTTTGAAAAAAAAAAACGTCCCAATCAGTTTAATTTTGGAAAAGTTATAGCTGTTTAAAATTAAAAAGCCACTTTTTTCAAAAATTCATAACTTTTTTTTCGGTTGGGAGAAAAAAATTGAAAAAATTATGAGAAACGTTTTTTAACGGGTAGAAAAATTGAAAAATTTTTCAGCCAAATCTAAAGGGGTCAGGGTCAAAAGTGGTTTATTTGGCGTGGATGCCCCATATATATATGTAATATAACCAATTTTGTCATCACGATTACGCCCACAATTCTTATCGGATCCTTTTGGAATTTTTTATACTTATTTTATAGACGATTATCACGGTTAAGTTCGAAGATGAGCTATATTGTTCGATTGGTTTGAAAGTTATGGCTGTTTGAAATTTTCACGATCTTTCGAAAAAATCAATTTTTATTCACTGTTAAAGTTCATATAACTTTAAAACTAAAACTGATAGACAATTTTCGTAAATAGTATTTTAAAGCTTGTTTAATAAGCTTTAATTTTTGACCTTAAACTTTATGTTTTGACTAATTCTTCCGATAATTTAATAGCTTTAAAAATTTTGATGGAATCGAAAAATGTTGATAATATGGTTTTTATTCCACATAACTTATGCTTGTCCCAATAAAATCCAGTTTCGTCAGTTGTATTCTATTCTGCACAAAATAACCTGTAAATTTCACTGCTATTTTATATTTTTAAAGTATTTGTTTTATTATTTATGATGTATCAAATGTACCTCTAACCCCGATGATTATCGCTGGTCTTGTCATTACGATAGCGCCCACAGTTCTTATCGGACCTTAATGAAATTTTTTACGCTTATTTTATAGGCGATTACCTTGATCAAGTTCAAAGATGGGCTCAATCGTTTGAATAGTTTTGAAATTATGGTTGTTTGAAATTTTCATGATTTTTCGTAAAAATCAGTTTTTAATCACTGCTAAAGCTTATATAACTTTAAAACTATCATTCATAGACAATTTCTGTAAAAAGTATCTGGAAGCTTGTCTAATATTCTTTAATTCATGACCTTAAACTCTATGTTTGGACCATTTCTTTCAATAATTTAATAGCCTTGAAAATTTTGATGGAACCAAAAAATGTTGAAAATATGGTTTTCTTTCATCATAATTTATGCAATTTCCATTATACTCCAATTTTGTTAGTTGTATTTTATTGTGAACAAAATAACCTGTAAATTTCATAGCTATTGTATATTTTGAAAGTTTTTATTTTATTACTTTTGATGTTTCAAACGCACCTGTACGCCTTAAAATTATAACTGTCTCGTCATCGTGATAGCCGTTAAAATTCTTATTAGATCCTAATGAAATTTTCTATACATATTCTCTCAGTAATTTTTTTGATTCAGTTCGAAGATTGGCTAAATCCTATGATTAATTCAGAAGTTGTAGCTGTCTGAAATTTTAACGATTATTTTAAAAAATCAGTTTTTATTCACAGTTAAATTTGAATAACTTCGAATAAGTTGAAATTTTTTACCTTAAACGTTATGTTACGATCCCTTTTTCCAATAATTTGATATTTCCGAATGTTTGGACAGAATCAAGAAAATTTAAAAATATAGTTTTCATTCCTTTAAAGGTATTTTCGAATTTTTTTTTTAATATAGGAACGCGCATCTTTTATGGTTTTAAGTCTTAATATATTATGCATTACACATTAGAATCTATTTACGTTAAATTTTTTTTGTCGGTAATAAAATAATCTTTTAATTTGTTTGCACTGAAAGATAATATTTTGATACTAGTAATACTGTTAGGTTATAGTCATCATCTAAAAATTCAATAAACATTGTATACTATGAATATAGCGATACTTTATTTGCGTGGTTATACTTGTATATTATCTATACAATCTTTTGTCAAATTAACTATTTGAAGTTCTTCAAGAAAGTAAGTCATTGTCTTTTTTTACCCTCACTCTTAGAAAATGAGCCTAATTTCATACCATGACTACATACTAAGATGTATCACAAGATGTTCATCTATGAAATTAACTTATTCGGACGATTGAGTAAAAAATCTACCTTCCATTTCGGCTACCGAATAGCTTTTTATATATTAATACATATTGTCCGTTACTAATTTCCTACTTTCGCGAGAAATAGGCCCGTGTCCCTTTTAGCCATTTTAGCTAATTATTAGGTAACTTATCCTGTATAACCCGGTTCGTAAGGACCAGACAACTGTGTGACCTTGAATTTATATAAGCAAAGTGCATATAAAGGATCGGGATTAGTAGGGCTGTATTATATACGAGATGTACATAATAAATAAAAATATTAATGTATTTGCATAATATACCACTGAATCAGATATTAAATAATTAAATATTATACTCGGTTAAATAATAGTCATAATAATAGAATTATTATACTTAGCTGATGTAGATGTTGAATCAGGTTGTTGTTCGTCCTTCTACCCATGGGCATAGATCACTGCTAGATAGAAAGAAATAGCCGGCTAGTGTTTTATTGCAATTGTGACTCAGGCGTCACAATTGCGGCGATGGACAATATCAATTACTCTAACACTTAAACGGATGAAAGGATTAGAGGAGAAGGTCCTTAGACGGATGAAAGGAATAGGATAAGGTAAAACAAAGGTACACGTATTCTGACATTATAACTAAGGTTTATTAAAATAACAGTATAAAAAGTAGAATTAGAAATAACTAATACATGATTGAATGATATAGGAAAAGAATATAATATATTAGGCGCGCAGACCTTTTTATAGATGATGCACGGTGCTATTGCGCCGGTATCTCACGCATTCCCTCTCCGGTACATCAGGTAGAGGGGAGTTAATAATAATAATGATATACGCTGGTAATTACAGGTATACTTTTCAGATAACATGAGGTAACTTACCCCATGTGATGACTTGTTATCACGAATCGATAACGAGGGTCTCTAAACCTCGTTCCATTACTTATAAACTTGAATATACCCTGATAGCCAAGTTGGCGAGAAACTGACGAGAGACTTGCAGCCGCAACTGGACACCAAGTTGGCCGCCAACAGTTGGTCCCTCCGAATTTGATAGACATTTTCTGAGAAAGTTGGTGGCAAAAGTTAGAAATCCAATAAATTGACGGTCACTTTCTGAGAAAGTTGGCAATCAAAAGTTGACGGTAAGTTTCCTTTCAATTTTCTCAGAAACTTGCATTCCAGTTGCAGCTCCATACTGGAACCAACTTTCTGAGAAAGTTGGCGGTAACTTGTAGCCAAAAGTTGCAAAAGCTAAAGTTGTCGACAGCTTGTCGTCAAGTTGGTCGGAAACTAATGAATGACCAACTTTTTCACGATCAACTCGTGCTATCAGGGTACATTTTAGACTTACATAACCTAAAAAATTTTTTTATTTGACATTATCTTAAATACATGATGAACTCTAGTTTTTTTTCTTAACCTAAAATATACATTTCATTCTTACATAACCTCAAATACATAGTTTAATAGACTATATTTATTTTTTTCTTAACCTAAAAAAAAACATTTTACTCTTACACTACAATCATAATAATCTTTTTTGTATGGGTTTGCAAAGCTATCAGGAATATCATCAGACAATATATAATGTTCTTGACACCTCCGATAACCATCTATTTTTTTATTATTTTGTAGATGATCTGGTAGTGTATCCCAAGCACAATTAATTTGTTCAGTTGCAAATCGAAGGATAAATGATTCATCAAGACAGTCAATGTCACGGATATTCATATGATGTACATTGTTCAATTGATAGTAGAGCTTAGCCGAGTTCTCGTAGGTTGGTTAAATTCCATAATAATGCCAGAACCATCTCTTGAACTCTTGGACATTTTGATAAGCACATGAAGTATCCAATTTCTTTAAGTGATAGGCATAATATGGACATTGATATTTCAAGTAATCATTCGTATCATAGAGTGAGAAAAAACTCATTTTTTCTAAATCGATAATTGGTACAGCAGATTCAATAAGATCTTCAAGCCATTTCTTCTTCTGTTCACCTGGTACGTAAAAGTAACGTGTATTTTCGATCATAATATCGAATATTTTTTTCAATAATCTATATGGTAGCATACCAGATATCCATGATATTAAATGTTGATACCCACAATGATCAACACTTTTCTGCATTACGGCAACGTCAACTTAATCTAAAGGTGGTTCAAACAACCAATGTTCACGTCGTGCAAGTCCATATGTACACACTTCATCACAAATATCAGTAGCACAAAGTTCTTTTATCACAAATTCGCCATTAGGCATCTCGAAAGCCACAAAATCAATTGTTAGTCCCATTATTGCGGTTTGTTAGCTTTAAACAATAACTTAGTTAATATAAATGTGATTTCATGACACGCTTGTTCGTAATCTTTGCGATCGTTAAAGTTTAATTATGAATCCTTCCAATGAAAGAATTGTAAGTCGATTTCTTTCCTTCGGATAGCCAATTCTTTATTTTTTTCCTCATTCGCTTTCCTAAAATAATAGAAATCTGGAATAGCGTCGTCGTCGTCGTCGTCATGGAAAATATCACTTTCATAGCTTATATCCTTGTTCTCAATTTGAGCCTTGTTACACACGTCTGTACATACGTGAAGTCTATCAAAGTTGATAAGTAAATAAATATTCATAGCTAAGTTATTGAAAAAAAATAATAATCATAATAAATTTTACATACCTTGAACCTTGAGGACCCAATTTCTATAATTTTCTGAGTATACGAGATTCCAGTTTTTCCTTCTTTTCACTAATTTCAAACAGATTCTTTGCTAACTTTCTTCTTTCAGCACAGCCTGGACACGATAATTCTTGCGCACTTTGAATAATTTCAATATTTTTTGCAAACGCAATTATATCGTTAACAAATTTACCAATTTCCTCAGGAGACACGTCACCAAGTAATGATTCAATAATATCGTCAAGGTTATGAGTGTATGGCCGGTTATGGAAGAGTATAATTCTTTAACTTTCACTAAACTTATCCATGAGCACAGACCAACCACTTTCAGTGTCAACTAACTGCTGCGAGCTCTCGAGCTCAGTGCTTAGCTCATTTCCCTCACTCTAGCTCAAAAACAAGTTCAGACTTGTCGAATGACGTCATCGATGACGTCATCAGCAAAAAAGAAGGGAGAGAAACTGTGCCACTAGATGGCATGTCTTCTATCAAGTGCCCATACTACCCCTACGTTGAATATATTGAACTTCAAATCATACGTTCATATGTGCATATGCACTAATTAGGGTAGGCTACGCTAGTGTCAGCTCTGAGGTTAAGCACAATGACGATGCAAAAACCTGTAACCTGATAGGCAAGCCAAAAACCCACTATAGTCATTAATGAAATTGCACATATTTTTTTTCCCTATATTTCCAACTTAAAACATGCATAAAACGCCATCTCACGTCTAACACGAGCTCAAAATCGATTTCAAATAGCATCGAATGGCTGACAAGTGCTCAGAAAGGTCCTCGATAAGCTCAAAATGATCTTAATTAGCATTGAATGGCTGAAAAGTGCTCAAAAAGGTCCTAGATGAGCTCAAAACAAGCTAAATCAGTTAAACAGGCCACATCGACTGCCCATAACTCTATTGACTGCCAGCAACTTACCACCCGTTGGTAAGACAGTTTAGCATGGACACAAGTACACAACCTGTCTAACCGTAGGGGTGAACCATCCCTCCTCATCTACTGACGCGTTTTATTTAGTTCTAAAGCTGATTATATTTAGAAGTCGATTAGTTTAGCTGTTTCGAAGATACTTAGAAAAAACCGTTTTTTTTCATTTATTTCTCCCGCGATATCTCTCGAATGAATAATTTGATTGGGACGGCTCTTGCAGCATTCAACGCGTTCTATCAGGTTTTAGAGCTGATTTGATTTTGGAGTTGGACGATCGAGTCTCTTTTTAGAAATTTTACAATAACAAAAAAAATACATTTTTTTTTAGCTTATGCCATAAATCTTCACTGTTATTTAACTGATTGATGTAAAATTCACAAGAATGTTGACGGCTAGCAAGCTTTTTCGATTGCCACCCAAACCGTTTAAATCGAGTAATGAGTTGAAAAGTTATAAGAAGTTTACACACACACGCACACACACACACATACATACACACACACACGCGCACGCATACACACATACGCACACACACACACACACACACGCACACACATACACATACATACACTCGGACATCATTCTGAAAATAGTCAAAATAGCTTCCTAGAACCCCAAAACGTCGACATCTGATGAAAACTCGATTTTCGAAAATCGGACCGAAACCAATAACTCCCCTTTTTTTGAAAATATGCAATTTTCTTAGCGGGAAGTTAAAAATTACAAAAGATCAATTAAGTGCGTTTGATACCACTATAATTAGACACTCGCAGCTGTATAAGCAAGTGACCATTCATCTTATGAAACCAAAGGACCATATTTCTCTTTACTACAAAAAAACGTGTGAGAAAAGTGGTCCTTGCTCACATTTATCTTCAATTACAGCTGAATCTAAGCATACAAATTTAACAGTACCGGCATCAGTTAATAAATCTAGTGTGAATATTTGTAAGTCTATCGCGATAAAACACCAACTAAATTTAAATTATCGTTTTTTGGCAAATAGATCTATTACAGATGAAAAAATTACTGGTATTAAAATGAAAATGGATTCTGAAACATGGTCGAATTATAATTGTTCAAATAAAGCATTAAATAATTCTAAAAAAATTTTTTTTCGATGGGTAGAATATAAAAGTATTAAATATACTCAAAATATGGTCCTAATTACTGGAACGAAAGATCTCTGCCCAACATTTGCTTTAATTGAATTGATCATCAGTCTTGATAATCGTAATGAATTAGTTTATGTATGCAGAAATATTGACGTATTAGGGTTTAATGAACATGTATGGGCATACGAAGTAAAAACCGATGAGAAAATTATATTTGTCAGTATTAAAGACTTACTCGATCCATTCCCTCTCTACATTCATACCTCAGTTAATAATGAAAATTTGATTGTTTTAAAATATCATGTTTGTTAACTTTTAAAAAATATGTATTGTTTTATAATTAATTGTTAGATATGTTTGTATGTTTATATATTTATTATTATTGAACTTAAAATAAATGTTATGTAATACAAAAGTCAGTAAATTAATAAAAAAGCAACTCAGAAAACTTTGTTCATAATTACTCTGTAGATTCTCATTCATGTTTCATAAATAAATGAACAAATAAACAATCTCGAGAACTTGGACAACAATAACGAGATGTTATGAAAAAAATTCTATACGTATTCGAAAAGTTTTCCTCAACACATATTATTTGTTGAAACAGCAACTTCACTTTACTTATCACAACCAATCTCTCTTTGTTGCCTTATCCAAGATAGTTTTGTTATCATAACACATATAGTTGCGTAATCTTGACTTTTGTTACGGTAGCAAATTTTTTTTTTTTCAGTGCATTTAAGTATAATTTTTCAAATAAAAATAAAAAAAGTGGGGGTCGAGTTTGAGAGCTGTGGGTGACAAACTACCTTAATTATATATGTAATTTTATATAATTATCTATAATTACATAAAATTATACATAATTTTATATGATTATATCTTATTAAATATAATTTTTTTTTTTCCGGGATCACTTATAAATGTTGCATAATAACCATAATTATAAAAAACAGTAGTCTCTAAATTTATAATAATTTATTAATTTTAGTTTTAAGACATTGTCTAATATGATTCTACACGATTTTAAATAATTTCACAAAATAAAACTTCGACCGGTAACTTACTTACATTTCACTCGTAAGAAACCAATGCCTTATCGACACATCACCATTGATTCACGGACACTCAACTTACAAACGACCTTAAATTGACCGTCGAAATACCAAGTTTTGATAAACAAATCACTATTTATATAGTATTGAAATACTTTTCTTTGTCGGTTTATTTCATCTCAAATCACAGCTAGTAACCAAATAAGAGACAATCAAAAGCGCATATTATCTGAGTTTTTCGAAAGTCGGAGCACGATAAAGCTACCAAACAAAAACCAAGAAAGCATGATTTCTTTTATTTAAAGCGATCATCGATTGACCATCGAATCATTCGATACACTGTTAAAAATTTCTATCGTAATTTTACAAAAAATGTATTAGAAGCTAATAGGCAAAACATTTAGCCATAATTCAAATTAGGTATTGTAATTAAACAAAAAATTTCCTACCGGATTTGCATGTGAATATTACAAAGGAATTATAGTAATATTACAAAACTTTTTTCGAGCATTAACCTACTAATTTTACATTGTGAGTTTTGTAATTTTACAAAACATATGAAGCTCTGTTAGATTACTGATATCGTAAAACGGTTTTGTAATTTTACAAAGGTTTTTCGATCAGCCAGGTTTGTAAAATTAAAATATCTCTCTGTAATTTTACAAAATATCTTAATGCTTACTTTGAAGTAATTTTACATTATAGTATTGTAATTTTACAAACATTGAATATGACCAGATTTTATTTAATTAAAAAATAAAAAGCAGATTGATTCTTGTTTTTTAATTGTTTGTTTAACCATTTTGGCGAAGCTGGGATTATTACCTATGCGAATAATTGAATTTCTAATTGCATTAAAAATTATTAGTTCAGAGAAAAAACGCTACACTTATTAACAACCACACACGCATTAGTGGGATTCGGACCCGGTACCCTACGTACGAAAGACTGACGCTTTAACGACTAGGCTACGCAACCGACAGTGACTACCAAGTTTAGTGATACACTACATAAGACTTCTTTTATTTTTTTAGAAGTGTTCATTAACATTTTTTATTTCAGAATGTTATATGAGTCAAAAAGAAAAACATTTAAATACGATTCAATGGAACTAACTGTAGAGAAAAGAATTATTATTACTAATTATATTGGAAAAATTTGAGTATCACATTTTTATGTTTGTAATTCTTTAATTATTATTATTATTTTTATCCACACGGGAAAAAAATGAACTATATAAATTGAGAATGACAAGTAATATAATGATAAAGTGATCAGTAAATACTATTATTCTAAATAGTAATTTTTTCATTTATGATTAAAACGTCAATAATTACAGGATAAGTAGAAAAATTTATTGTCTATGCAAGAAAAATTACTATTTGAATGTTAAAATTCCCCATATTGACAACCGAGTTCCGGGTTATAATTTCAAATAGTAATTTTCAGAGTTTTTTTTTTTCATTTACTTACTTATTAACATATTTTTCTTTATTCATCATAAAAAAAAAGTTTATATTAAAACAATTCTTATTCATTGATAATCAGTCTTCAAATTATGTAGCTATCATAAATTTCTTTAGTCAATAATAATTTTAATATTAACCAATGTAGCGTCTGTAGCAAAATTTGTTCAGGGTCACTTTTATTTGTAAAATATCGAAGAAAAGTTGATTCAATAAAACAAAGCAGACTAGATCATATCGTAATGATGTAAATGAACGCAGACTATCGGCATCCCATACCAAAAAAATATAAGTACATTTTGTATACATCCGCATATACAAACGCGTTTATTCTTAGAGGAACCGATTTGCCCCTGCCGTTTTACTCAATTGAAGCGAGGCACAAGAAAAAGTACAAAAGTTTTTGTCACTTATGTATACAGTATGTTTATGAGTAAACTGTTTTATTGCTTTGAAAAAAAAAAAAAAACATGTGGGTCTACTATTTTCTTTCTTTCTTTTTTCTTTTTTAACTTCCCGCTAAGAAAATCGAAGATTTTCGAAAATTTCGGGAAGTTATTGTTTTCACCCCGATGTGCAAAAATCGAAATTTCAACAGATGTCAACGTTTTGAGGTTCTAGGAAGCTATTTTGACTAAATTCAAGATGATGTCCGAGTGTATGTATGTATGTATGTATGTACGTATGTATGTATGTAAATATTCTGTAACTTTTGAACGGATCGACCGATTTTGATCATCAAGGTGTCATTCAACTGTCTGTAGGTCAACTGACAGACCGATAATTTTTTGATCTTTTCAAGCTCTAACAAGTTACGTTTTATGCTGAAGTTTGGGAATTTAAGAATCGAAAATCATTAATGAAGAAGCGGTTTTTACAATTTAATTCCTGATTATGTTCAATAAAATAAGTGTATTGAGGCATTAATCAATGTCAGGGATAAAAATCAAGATCGAAATAAGTTTTGACTCATGTCAGAAACAATAATATAGGAAATATCCGAGAAAAATATTAAAAACTGCGTTTTTTCAATTTTTTTGTTGATAATATGATTTAAACTAAAAAACAAGTTAGATGACATTATATGATAATTGAAAGAAACCATAAAGAGGAAGAGTTGGTATGATTTCGAACACATTTTAGTACATTATCTTATGATTGATCCGGAAAAAATAACATACAATGTTATTTTTTAAATTTTTAACGCCGATATCTTTTGAACTAATTAACTGATTTTGACGTTTGAGGTAGCAATCGGCACGTTTTATTAAATTCTAGAGCTGATTATAATTTGAAATCCATCGGCTTAGCCGTTTTAAAGATATTTAGAAAAACCCGTTTTTCACCATTTCTTTCTCCAACGATATCTCGCGAACGAATAAACCGATTTCGATAGTTGAGGCAGCAATCGACGCGTTTTATCAAATTCTAGAGCTGAATAGATTTTGCAGTCGATCGTTCAAGTCGTTTCTGAGAAATCGCTAAAAAAATAAAAAAAAAATTTTATTTTTTTCGTAATTCGCAAATATTTTCGATTCTACTTGATCAAATGATCTGAAATTTTCAGAAAAGTTGATGGCGAATAAGCTCTTTCGATTGCCACCTCAACCATCCAAATCGATTCATTAGTTAGAAAGTTACAAAGAGTTTACATACTGTGACGTTATTTTTCGTATGGGGGTCAAATAAAAGGGAACGTCACAAGCACCAACTGATTTTATTGTATTTACGAACATGGTAACTCAAGACTTAGAATTTGGCTTACAGGTATTAACGATTTTGATACAGATTTTTGATTTAAGTTATAGTTTAAGAATTAAATATGGAGTAACGTCTAGCTACAGTTATGGGTTTTTGATAAGAAAATTAAGAATTAGAATCAGAAATATGGAATATTGTTTGAGATTAAAGTTTGGGAAATGATAAAGTTTGAGGTTTGGTTTACAGTTTTGGAATTTTGAGTATGTGGAGAAGTCAGTGTTACCGTGGAGCAGGACTTGAATTAGTCACCCGGTATAATCTGATGATAGAACCTAGTCCTATCCCTATGAGATTTCTTGGTTGATTGCAGAAGTCTAGCTGAGATGCTAGCGCTCCAGTATATAAGGAATTTTACGGATGCAGAATGGGATCAGTTTTGAGTTTTTGGTTTGGCAGGCCTCAACAGTAATTTTTTGACCGTTGCTGTTGTGGAAGCCGTTTGGTCATTTTTAATTGTTTTAGTCTGACAGGCCTCAGATGGCAAGCTATGACCACTTGTACCGCTGAGGAAGTCATAGGTCACTTAGTTTATAAGTTTTACGGTCCCAGCTGAAGTCTGTTCCAGAAGAGCAACTACCAAGGATATCCATACTCAGAATAAAGTTTAGTGAGTACGTTTGGTGAGGTAAAAGCCTCCAGTTATCGATTTGTAGAGTTTGAGGTTTGATTATGAATTTAGAACATAGAGGTCAGTTACTGATAACGATAAGATTGAGTTTTGAGTTTTGGGGTTTTTGAGTAAAGGAAGTCGAAGGGAGACCTTCGAAGAGCACGAACGTGAGCATTGGTCTCTAATCGCTCGAAGCGAGTAGACGTGTTCAGTAATGGCGCTATAGTTCATGGCATTGCGGGAAGCTACAGATTAAGATTATTGTTACAGAAGTATTATTTAAAACAGTGTAAGACGTTACTCGATATTTCATTCATCAATAATCAGATATGAAATTGTTACGTCCTCATCACCCTTCAAATATATTTCCAAGAACGCAACCCAAAATTTATTATTATTCGGGGAAATGCCCGGCATGATCTAAATATACGGACCAACCCGTATGATATATACATAATTTGACTCTTAAATAATTATAAGTTATATTTATTAAATATATATGTATGAATACGTGAGTCGGGTCGTGTACACAAGCGTAATTATTTTTGCTTGTGTGTGTGCGGGAGACGCATATGTGTATATATATATATATATATTTAACTTTGCCTATTAATATAATTGAGTAAATGCCTGATAACATTTAAAGTATGGATACATATACGGATCTAAACACAATAAGTACTTTAACTACACATATAAAGATATGAAGATATATAGGTATACATAGATAGCCTCGGAACATAAATAGTTTATAAGAACTAGAAATTTTTCGCGCGCGCATACGCGCCTATATATCCTGCTTCGCGTATGAATTAGTGTATAATTATATTAGTATGCTTAAAAAAAAGATCTACGTACATCGTTAATTTAATTATATATATATATATATATATATATATATATATATATATATATATATATATATATATATATGCGCACAATGCACATGACAAATATAAGATCTACTTGTAGTTGGTCGTGTCATTTCAGAATCGCACATCGAGGAATACACTGAAATATTATGATTAATTTCTTTAAACTCATAAAATTTTCGGCAAGCAATTTATTGTCAATCTTTTCTTTTATCGAATTCTGTTGAAAAACAGCCTTGGGTATTCGAAAAAGGTATGAATTAATGGAGCGATGCAATCATCGTCCGGGCTCATCACGGCTAAAGGTGATCAATTATAATGTACTAAAGACATATATGTCATACTGATTTATCTATGTTAATATATATTTTGTACACCATATCATCTACATTGTATGTTTATATTTACGTATTTACATATATATATATATATATATATATATATATATATATATATATATATATATATATATATATATATATATGTGTATATATATACGAATAACGATTATGACTAATATGAGATCTACTTGTAGTTGGTCGTGTCATTTCAGAATCCCAAAATTTCTAGTTTATAATCACCGTTCTATGATTAAATATTCGTTCGAACGTTACTTATCGTTCATAATAAATTTATCACTTACATCGAGGAATACACTGAAATATTAAGATTAATTTCTTTAAACTCATAAAATTTTCGGCAAGCAATTTATTGTCAATCTTTTATCGAATTCCGCGGAAAAACAGCCTTCGGTAATCGAAAAAGATATGAATTAATGGAGCGATGCAATCGTTGTCCGGGCTCATCACGGCTAAAAGTGATCAATTATAATGTACTGAAGACATATATGTCATACTGATTTATCTATGTTGATATATATTTTGTACACCATATCTTCTACATTGTACGTTTATATTTACGTATTTATATATATATATATATATATATATATATATATATATATATATATATATATATATGCGAACAATGATTATGCCTAATATGAGATCGACTTCTAGATGGTCACTTCGTTTCAGACTTCCAAAATTTAAAGTTTATAATCGCCGGTCTACGATTAAATATTCCATCGAACGTTACTTATTATTAATGATGTTTACACTTGCATCGAAGAATACAATGAAGTATTAATATTAATTTAAATTAGACTCATAAAGCTCCCTGAAAACATAATTTTTTATTAAGTCATTGATTCTTCTTTTATTTAAGTAAACTTTCAAAGATTCCCAAGATTTTACTCTTGACATTGCTACATACAATTGCCCATGATTAAAAACTTCTTTATGGAGATCTATCCCAATTTTGGCAAATGTTTGCCCTTGATATTTATTAATTGTCATTGCAAATGCTAATTTAATCGGAAATTGTCTGCGCTTAAACGTAAATGCGTTTGCATGGTCATGATAAAGAGTTATTCTGTTTATAAATACAATATCTCCAGCTTTATCACCCGTTAAAATTTTACATTTTAATAAGTTGGTTCCGAGCTCGATAATCAATAACCTTGTGCCATTGCATAAACCTTCATTAATACTTAAATTCCTAATGAGCATTACGACAGTGAATAATCTTAATCGTAGTTGGTGAGGAGGAAAATTCGGCGGATTGAGAGTATTTAAATATTCTATTAAAATGGCTTCATTAATGTTACCATTATCACAATTATGAGTGCTATTAGTAGGGGAGCCCACGAGGCTAAATGGGGATTTACTCGAGTGTCGTAGAGACCTATTGGGATGCAAAGCTTAGATGATAAGAAGAAAAAAATGTTATATGATATATACCTTTACATCGGTGGGGGAAGCGGCTATAGATTTTTAAAGATGTAAAAAAAAACTGTTGCATGGACATCCTCGAGCGCGTCAGATATTGATAGCATCAATGCCCTACGTATTTTTAATAATGTATGTATGTTAATCTGATCGTTTGCATGATGCGGGTGGTTGTATTTAAGGGTTGAAAATGAAAAAAAAAAAAATTTAATCGAGCGCGTCAGATTTTCTAAGGGAGTGTTAAGTGCACCAAAAAAAAGCTCTCATTCACTAATCTGACGATTTCGATGGGACGCAAACTCGCAGCCATTTTCATAATGTGCAAAAAAAAATTCGTCATTTTGAAATACTCAAGCGCGTCTGATTAAGATATATATGGTTCATCTTTATGTTCTAAACGTTCTGTCTCATAATCTGACGATTATCTAGAGGGATTCGCCTGATCTGACAAAAAAAAATTAGAAAAACGGTTCATCTTAAAGGCCATCCTTGCAACTTCCCGCTAATTCCATTCCTGGGCGCTTAAAATTGTACTTATGACATTTTTGAGCTCAAAATATAATTTATATGATATTTTGAGCTCGCTGAGTTCAAAGAAATAATATTTCTATGCATTTGAGCTCTCCCAGCTCGAAAGTCTGATAGAAGTTTCATAGAACACTATTTTTGGAATTTTCAAACCGCAATAACTTTTGAATTTTTTTTTTACAACTTTGTTGCCCTCCCTTTTTTTTACGTCACTCTCAAATTGTCAGATTAGTGGAATATACACTTTTTAGGATGTAATTAACTCACCCTACCTTAATCTGACGCGCTCGAGAATTTCTGATGGTCAATTTTTTTTTTACTAATCTGATCCTGTATCCTTCACGGGCGGCCTTATATATGGGCCTCATGTTTTGTGGAGGTACTTAACCGGGTACAAGGTATCTCCCTGTATATTAATCTGCCGTGCTTTAGTAAATCCCGAAATCCCCGCTTGGGCTCCCCTACTATATCGATGCTCGTATAAGCTTTCTCG
>OZ024710.1:11423524-11451111 GCA_964016945.1 Microplitis deprimator | reverse complement strand
TTATTTGTTGCACGACATTTAGATAAAGTTTTATCAACATTCCTAATTGCCGACGATGGCCGATTCTCTAACTGGTGTACATTAAGTTCTATCTTTTGGTGTAAATCAAACTCAACCACACGACCGGTATTACATATTTTAGGTTTGTCTTTTTTTTTGTTGCTTCTGGCCAATCTTTGGTTAGCGTTTTTTTTATCTAACTTCGCTTTTTTATATTCTACTTCTTCCACCGGTGTACATACGATTTTTCGTTTCGGTATCGTTAAGACTCGAAAAATTATCCTCGCAAATTCATAAATTATTCAAAATTTACTTATAAAAAAATTTCAATATATAGTTCACCGTAAATTTATTAACTTATTATGTACTTAGAATTATTACGTAAGTTTTATTCTAACTTATGGATTTTCATAAAAAAATGAAAAAAAAATAAATACGAATTTCAAATATATTTAGTCACTTATTTTATAATTCAACATAACATTTTTAATTTCGCTTACACATAAAATCTTAAGCTAATATGATTATAAGGAATTATAACTAAAGTTTATTTCGTAATGTTTTTGTTCTGTTGTCTATTTTTCTCAAGTTCTGATTACTTTTTTTGTATTGAATATATCTAATCTTAAATATTTATATAAATTATAACCAAATTTTTGTTTTTTATTGTAATGTTCTTATTGTTTTTAGTTTCAATTGTCATTTAAATTTATTTGTATTTCATATTTTTCATAAAAATATTTCATCAATCATTTTATTAATATATTTTCTGTATTCAATGTTCAAGTTATCTGAAGTCTGTATTTAACTATTTTTATTAATCGAGGAGATCGATTAATAAAATGAAGTCTTTATTTCAAAATTTCTTTATTCAATTATCTGTTATGTCTATGATCTGAAAATGTAGTTTTTAAGTTGATTTGTTTTTTTTTCTGTTATTGAAAATCGTACTCTCGTTATATCTGTTTTGGTGTTGTTATATTGAATTTTCCTGAAACAAAAAAGGATGAAACATAAATTTAGAATCACAGATCATTTAGAAAATATACATCATTAAGACTTAGTATAAAAATCACCATATATACCTGATAGAATAATTTCTAAGGAAGGTGGAATTGAATGATCCTGAGTGTGGTTTCTAATTATTGAACAATATCTGTAATTGATAAAAAGATTTACATATATAATTAATAATATTTATTTTGCCTAACACTTGATAGATTACTCTCACTATAATGAGTATTTGCATTTAATAAAGTATTTTCCGATCACGTGCGTACTTTAAAATTAACTATTAGCCGTATTCATTAACTATTATTTGAAGTCTGCATATGAAAATTTTTTCAACAGTCGTTACTGATCTTAAGAAACACTTTGATATTTTATTAGACTATTATTTGAGTAACATCGAAAATATACATGATCCTGAGGTGAACAGACAATTACAAAAATTTTAGGATTTGATTTTCGACAGTTAAATTTGAAGAAAAAAAGAAACTGAAAAATGCACGTGTAGAAAATTAAAAAAGACTATAAGTACAATTTTTTAAATATTTTTTTTTTATAATTCATCGTCTTTCAAAAATTCCAAAAATTATTAGACGTCGGCTAACTTCAGTATCATAAATATACTGTATGGTATGTATGTTATAATTATTGCTGCTATATTAAATATTTCAATACCATTTATTATATATAATATCAAATTATCTACTATTTGTTTAGCAAACGTCAATTTATTAAGTAAAATGAATGGTGAGACAGATAAGCATAGATGGTACGTTAACAAATTTCTAATTCATACTTACTTGAAAAGAATGATGACATCGTATTGTAAATAAAAATTACTCGGTACAAAATAATGTCAATTATCGTATATTCTCTTGAACGAAATAAATTAACAAATAAGGCTGATTATTTAACAATCACGAAATGAAATATAATTGATAATTATAAGATACATGTATCTTTAGGTTATGTAAGATTTCGATCAAAGTATCCAAATTCTGTGCATCATAGGATCATGCAATTTTTTACAAATTCACTATTGATGATAATCAATTAAAATTGATCTCTGCATTTAATCCTTTTTCAGACGTTCACAGAATACCTTGAGAACGGAATAAAAGTTTTGGAATGTCGTTATGCAATTGCAAGGGTTAGCTTTGATTTTTTTTATGTGTGGTGGCTAATGTGGCTATTGTCACGGAAAGCTCACGAGCCGGAAATTGTTCCGGTCAGGAGATATCGGATGCGTTCGACTAAGCGTTCACAACGATAAAAGTCTATCTCTGTATACGGTAGGAGTACCGTTTGTGACCACTGCTCCAGTTTTGAATATTTGATACTTCAATTTAATTAACGAAGAAGTATATAATAAAATAAAATTTCCATTGTAAAAATGTAATAAAAGTTCTTTCTACACGCTTTAAAAATTTATTATATCGTTGCGTCTTAAGACAAATTAATTTATTAATATTTAAGTGTCTAAAACTGGTCTTAAAGTGGCCAAAACGGAAACTCTACTCCACGTGAGTGTCTTGTACTGGTCGCTACCGCCGTTCAGATAATTATAAAAACAATCGTTATAATTCTTTAAGATAAAATTTAAAAATCAATTATAATAATAATATTTATACGTATATACCAGTACAAAAATAAGTTAATTGTACCGAAAATTATTAATTAAGACAAAAAAATAAATGTCTTACAGAGTTCGTTCCAGATTCAACAACTGGTGAATTACTAAAAAAATTAGATGATCTAAAAAATTGAGACTATAGGTATGAATGAAAAAAAATAATTAATAATTTAAAAATGATTTAAACTGCGTATATTTATTGATACTTACACACAAATATAAATCCAAATGAAATATTGTTGCGTAATCGAAACTATAAAAGAATTTAAATTCATTTAATTTAAATTCAAATATAGTTTCACTTCCGGCAGATAGAGGCAGCACCTACTGGGGCCTCGTTCATAAATCAAAACTTGATCATGCGCAGCTCGGCGCATGCGCATCTGCCTTTTTCCTGCTTCGTGTCGAGAAGACGGCCGCCATTATCTTTCGCTAATAGACATTCAAGTGATAACACGTGTTATTCCAAATCTTTTCGATTTGCGCTCATCTAAGAGTAATTAATTAAAATAATCAGTTAAATAAATTCTGCATTCATCAAGCTCAACAAAAATATAATTATTTTCGTAATTGTTAGCACCAGAGCTCAAAAATAAATTAATAAAAAACTCAAGACTTCCAGTGATCATCGACCACGTTTTTCAAGAGGTTATTCAAGCGGGAGACATCACAGGTGCCCTTTTATTTAATAAATAATTATATCCAGTGTTCATAAAATTAAAAGACTCTATTTTATAATTAATTAATCATAAACATGCTCAATATTTTAATAAAATTGATAGTAAATTCTCGCTCGGTAGCCTCTGCAATCATGCTACCACGTGTTCATAAAATAAATTCCATTCAGTGCAATTTATTATAAACTCATTTATTTAAATTAAAGTCAGTGATAAATTATATTATAAATTAATGAACTCAATTATTCATGCATTTTGTGCTATTAAAAATAGCAATTCAAGTGTTCAATTATAAACTTCGCTCGGTAACCTCTGATTTCATGTTACTGTTTTCCATGACATTTTCACAATCAAATCAGTGTTCAAAATAAATTCAAACTAATTACTTTAATTATTTTAATCAATTATTCGAGCTCAATTTTATACTTTGCATTTAATTAATTACGTATTCATGAGCTCAGACAATTTAACAGTATTAAATAATTAAATCAACGATTTAATTGTGTAACCCAGTGATATTATGTGCTGTGACAAATAAAAATATTGTTATATTTTTTAATATGCGTATTTTTCAAATATCCCAACCACCAACCAGTCCTGGCATGTATTTATTTTATTATTATTACAACATTTTATGGTCCTTCGAGCTGGATGGTTGGTTGGTTGTGTCGGTAGCATCATTAGTGGGCAGCTGCACTCATATAAATCTATTAACAGGTTACGGAGCTCAACATGGGAGATAATGAGGAAAAGGAGGATCCTCCTAAGGACACAACACTCAACGGGTCTGGAAGGCATCACCCCGGATCCACATCTCTTTCCGGTGATCACCGTCGACGACAAACACGCACTCACTGACTCCAGTGTCATCGATACTGGGAACAACTTCGATGGAGATACTCTCCCGAGACTCAAAACCAAGCGCACTCCGAAGAAATCGACGATTTCTCCAGCACTCGAGCTCAAAGTGATCAGCCAGCACTCACGGCTCAGAGCATTCTCAGACTGGGAAGCTCTGGCCGCTACACTCACCGTTGCCGACGGTTTAGCTCAACTCAAGTCGAGGCTTGAGATACTCGAGGGTGAATGGCACCAGTTCAACCTCACTCATGATTCATTAGCACTCACCTGCACCAAGGAGTTCTTGGAGAGCTCATATGTCAAGGATGGGGTATACGATCTGGTGTATCGGTCGTATATTGCTGCAAAAGGCAAACTCATTGCACTCATCAACTCAATACCAGTTCCAGCTGCTGCTCCAGCTGTCGTGCACTCAACCCGGGCTCCAACTCATCTGCCAGCACTCGCAATTCCCAAGTTCGATGGGCGTTACGAAAACTGGCCTGAATTCAGGGACTCATTCACCTCCATGGTGATCAATGCTGAAGAACTTGCTCCAGTCCAACGTCTCCAGTATTTGAAGAGCTGTCTTCAGGGACAGGCTGCACTCAGCCTTGCTAGCGTACAAATGTGCGACGACCAATTTGTACCTGCTTGGAACCAACTCAAGGAGAGATACAACAATCCACGTCTACTCATTGGTGCTCAATTACCTTCTGAACACCGTTTCAGAGGTAATCAACGCACTCAACGCACTCGGGGTACAACTGCATTCGGATATGAATCCACTGCTTACGCAGTTGATCATATCTCAACTGGATTCACACAACAGGGAGCTCTGGGAGAACAAAATGGGTGCTTCCACAGAATACCCAACACTCAAATAACTCAATGACTTCTTGGTCAGTCGTGCTCGGGCTCAAGAACGAGTGGAACAGGCAGCATCGTCAAAACCACCGCGCTCATCTGGGAAAACAGCTTCATACGCTGCTGCAGCTGTTTCTAACTCATCTGGCACTCAACCTCCAGCTACGCAATCATCTGCTGCACTTACTAAGCCTCCCAAAAAGGCATTCCCTCCTGCACAATATCCTTGTGATTTGTGCAAGGGAGATCACTTTATTGTGCGATGCACTCAATTTTTGGGACTCACTAATGCTCAACGCACTCAAGTCGTTGTTGACAAACGGCTGTGTGAGAATTGTTTTGGACATCACATGCCTGACGCTTGCAACTCACTCTTCAAGTGTAAGGTGTGTCAACAAAAACATCACACCATGATACACCCGGGACTCAACAGTACTCAAAAAACATCCAACTCAGCCGCTAAACGCACTCAATAAGAACGTCTGCTTCCACATGACGACTCGAGCAACGCTCAACTGAACTCAATTGCACTCAACACGTCTGGCACTCATCTTACTTGCACTCATCGCCCAGCAATCTTACTCGCAACTTGCCTAGTGGACTTGATCACCAAGTTAAGTACTCATCCAGTACGCATCTTGCTGGACCGAGGTTCTGAATTATCGTTTGTTTCAGATTCCCTGGTGAACTCACTTAAAATTAAACGCACTCATTCATCTATCCAGATTATTGGTATTGGTGTAGCCAATGCGGGTAGAACTAAAGGTCAAGTCGCACTCAAGCTCTCATCTAGGCATTCAAAAGACTTAGTAATCGTCAGTGCTCATATACTAGGTGGTCTTACTACTCAACTACCATCTGTTGCGCTCAACACACTCAACTGGGACCAATACAAACAACTACAATTGGCAGATCCAGCGTTCATGAGACCAGGACCAATTGATATTATCATTGGTGCCGATCATTATGGTCTTATTATTAAAGATGCACTCATTAAAAGGTCTGAAGGCCTGCCAATCACTCAAGATACCATCTTCGGGTGGATATTACTTGGTCCAGTCACTCAACACACTCATCGACCACCTATTACTTATCATGCTGCTGTCGAGCAGTCTACTCAACAACTTCAAGACCTGCTATCACGCTTCTGGACTCAAGAAGAAATTCCAGTCAGCAAAATCAAGGAACTCAACCCAGATGAAGAGGCGTGTGAAGCTCATTTTCAACAAACTCATCGACGAGACAGTTTAGGACGGTACATAGTCCGACTGCCAGTCAAATCGTCACCTCAACAACTGGGAAATTCGTACTCAGCAGCATACCGCTGTCTTATTCATCTCAAACGTCGTCTAGATCATGACGATCGTTTGAAAGCACTCTATCTTGATTTTCTGAAGGAATACAAAGAACTCGACCACATGGTGGAATCAACTCAATCAACAACAAATGAACCAGCCTACTATCTTTCTCATCATGGAGTATTACGGGAGAGCAGCATTACAACTAAGCTGCGGGTAGTCTTCAATGGTTCCAAATCCACCAGCTCAGGTCTTTCACTCAACGATGTGCTTCACACAGGTCCAAAACTGCAACTAGACATCTTCGACGTACTCATAGGAGTTCGCACTCATAAGCTCATCTTCATAACAGATATCACGAAGATGTTTAGGCAGATTTTGGTCGACGAACGCGATCAATCACTCCAACAAATACTCTGGTTCAACCAACAAGGCCAAATCACTCCATATAAACTCACCACGGTCACCTACGGGACCAGACCAGTTCCATATTTGGCCGTTCGTGCTCTACTTCAATTGGTTGAAGACGAAGGACATCGATTTCTTCTTGCGATCATTCCACTCACCCACGGAAGATATGTCGACGATATCTTTGGTGGTGCTGATGACTTGAACTCATTACAACAAGTTGCTGATCAACTTGAAGCACTCTGCAAGGCGGGCGGATTCCCTCTTGCTAAATGGGCAAGCAATCATCCAAAATTACAACAACTCAATCATGTGGAAGCGATCAAGAATCACAAATTCGAGGATTCAGACTCCAGCACCAAGATTCTGGGCATGTACTGGTCCTCATACTCAGATCAGTTTTACTTCAAGTAATCACCACCATGCTCAACTCAAAAATTTACAAAAAGGATCATTTTATCAGAGATTGATCAAATCTTTGATCCTCTTGGATTTCTCGCACCACTCATCATTCGAGCCAAGGTATTCATGCAGGAGCTTTGGCTCGAAAAGCTCAGCTGGGACACTCCATTGGCAGCTAATCATCGGCATAAATGGAGAAACTTCAAGAATGAACTCAAACTCATCTCTGAAATCAAAATTCCAAGATGGATCCACTCATCCACGTGCTCAACCACCGAAATCCATGAATTCTCGGACGCCTCACAATTGGCAATGGCAGCTGCCGTGTTCATCAAAGTCCACACACCTGCTCATGGAGTCAGAGTTACGCTGCTCTGCTCTAAAACCAAGGTAGCTCCGTTAAAAAGACTAACGATACCAAGGTTAGAACTCACCGCAGCTCACATGTTGGCAAAACTCATAAAACACTGCCAGAGCACTCTAAATCTCACTCAATCGCCAACATACTTGTGGACGGACTCAACAATCACTCTCACGTGGATTAAATCTCATCCGTCTCGCTGGAAGGAGTTTGTTTGGAATAGGGTGTCACATATTTAAGATCTACTTCCAGATGGCCACTGGAATTTCATTCCGGGCACACAAAACCCAGCAGACTGCGCAACGCGAGGGTTGACACCTACTCAACTCCGTGATCATCAACTATGGTGGACTGGCCCACCATGGTTGCTCAAGAGTTCATCGTCCTGGCCTAAATGCCCATCAATTAATGATACAGGAGCTCAAGCAGAAGAACGGCCTGGATTGGCCCTATTCTCATCGAATTCATCACTGAAATCAAGGTGGCCTATTATGGAACGGCCAATACCACTACTACGCATGTTACGAGCTTCTGCAATCTGCTTTAGACTCCGTGACATGATCAAGAAATCACCGAACTCATCACTCAAGACTCCAATTACTTCTGGTGAAGTAATTTACGCACTCAACTTCTGTATCAAAGAAACTCAACGTATTCATTTTGCAACCGAGATCAACATGCACTCCAAACACGCACCATGGCCTAATGGTCATCCATTTGCTCGATTGGTTGCATTCATTGACACCGACGGCATCATTCGAGTAGGTGGACAATTGGAGAATGCTCCAAATCAAGACCAAAGTAAGCATCCTGCTATTCTACCACGGAATGCGGCACTCACTAAACTCATCATCTCTGATGCTCATCAGCGTACCATGCATGGTGGTACTCAACTTACTCTTGCATTCATACGACAAAAGTACTGGATTATTGGCGGTAGACAACCAGTACGCTCAGTTATACTCAAATGTATAAAATGCGCACGACATCGTGCTGATAGAGCTCAACAACTCATGGGTCAGCTACCAGTATCACGAGTTACTCCATCATCCGCATTCACTCACACTGGAGTTGACTATGCTGGTCCAATAACACTCAAAAATTGGAGACGTAGAGGAGCAAAAACATACAAAGGCTGGATTTGTGTTTTTGTCTGCCTGTCTACGTCAGCAGTACATCTAGAGGTAGTCAGCGACTACAGCTCTAGTGGGTTCATAGCAGCACTTCGCAGATTTATCAGCCGACGAGGCATCTGCACAGCACTCTACAGCGATTGCGGAACGACGTTCAAAGGCGCTGAAAATGAACTCAACCGTCTGTTCACTCAAGGAACTCAAGAGTCAAGAGAAATACTGGATCACATCACTGTGAACAGTATTGCTTGGCATTTCAACCCACCAGCAGCTCCACACATGGGTGGAAAGTGGGAAGCTGCTGTCAAATTACTCAAACACCACCTAACTCGAACAGTGGGAGAATCTTCATTCACGTTTGAAGAATTTACGACTCTTCTTACGCAAATTGAAGCTATATTGAATTCAAGACCATTGGAGCCACTCACGGAAGATCCAGATGACATTGATGCACTCACTCCTGGTCACTTCTTAATTGGACCAGCACTCAACATGATTCCTGAACCAGCACTCATCGATACAAATAGTTCTCGATTGTCAAGATGGCAATTTTTACAACAACGTGTTCAACAGTTCTGGAATCATTGGTCTACAAGTTATCTTCAGAGACAACTGGCAATCACCAAGTGGCAACGTCCAACTCATCAAATTCAAGTTGGGTCACTTGTATTACTCACCGACGAAAGGTTTCCACCAACAAGGTGGCCTCTCGCTCGTAACATCGCACTCCACCCTGGCAAAGATGGGTTGACCAGGGTTGCTACACTCAAAACAGTGAACTCAACACTCACTCGTCCAATCACGAAGCTTGCACTCTTACCAATTGAACCAGAACCTCAAGAAGATGACGAAGAATAACTCAACTGGTTCAATGACATGCTCAACGAAAGATCACGTACTCAAGAACTCATCAATCATCAACTCTGTTGCTGATGGCGGGCGGAATGTTGCGTAATCGAAACTATATAAGAATTTAAATTCATTTAATTTAAATTCAAATATAGTTTCACTTCCGGCAGATAGAGGCAGCACCTACTGGGGCCTTGTTCATAAATCAAAACTTGATCATGCGCAGCTCGGCGCATGCGCATCTGCCTTTTTCCTGCTTCGTGTCGAGAAGACGGCCGCCATTATCTTTCGCTAATAGACATTCAAGTGATAACACGTGTTATTCCAAATCTTTTCATTTTGCGCTCATCTAAGAGTAATTAATTAAAATAATCAGTTAAATAAATTCTGCATTCATCAAGCTCAACAAAAATATAATTATTTTCGTAATTGTTAGCACCAGAGCTCAAAAATAAATTAATAAAAAACTCAAGACTTCCAGTGATCATCGACCACGTTTTACAAGAGGTTATTCAAACGGGAGACATCACAGGTGCCCTTTTATTTAATAAATAATTATATCCAGTGTTCATAAAATTAAAAGACTCTATTTTATAATTAATTAATCATAAACATGCTCAATATTTTAATAAAATTAATAGTAAATTCTCGCTCGGTAGCCTCTGCAATCATGCTACCACGTGTTCATAAAATAAATTCCATTCAGTGCAATTTATTATAAACTCATTCATTTAAATTAAAGTCAGTGATAAATTATATTATAAATTAATGAACTCAATTATTCATGCATTTTGTGCTATTAAAAATAGCAATTCAAGTGTTCAATTATAAACTTCGCTCGGTAACCTCTGATTTCATGTTACTGTTTTCCATGACATTTTTACAATCAAATCAGTGTTCAAAATAAATTCAAACTAATTACTTTAATTATTTTAATCAATTATTCGAGCTCAATTTTATACTTTGCATTCAATTAATTACGTATTCATGAGCTCAGACAATTTAACAGTATTAAATAATTAAATCAACGATTTAATTGTGTAACCCAGTGATATTATGTGCTGTGACAAATAAAAATATTGTTATATTTTTTAATATGCGTATTTTTCAAATATCCCAACCACCAACCAGTCCTGGCATGTATTTATTTTATTATTATTACAACAAATATTAAAAATAATCTAATGATAATAATGATAATGCAAAGTAATAATACAATATTTTAAAGACAAAGCTTACAGATCATTGTTACAATTTAATAACAATTTTCAGTTGAAATACCAATAAACTTACGTAGCTTTATACATAGTCTAATAATATTGCATTAAATATAATTATAATCAGTACGCTTGAAGTCATAACGACATAATATTTAGATAATATAAAAATAATAATATGATTTAGCGTTACTAATTAATAGGTATAATAATTAATTTTTTAAATATTTGTAAACTATTAAGAATTACAAGTTTACTTAAAAAATCACAATGTCGTAATGGAAAATATTAAACTAACAATTATGGATATAAGTGCACTTAATTATTTAAATATGGTTTTACTTCATTAACGATTTTTATAAGTAAAATATTTTAATTTTTAACCATATATTTACTTTAAGAAAATATTATACTTAGATATTCACTTAAAGAAAATACTCGTTATAAATATTAAGTAACACATTATAAATATTAAGTACAGAAACAAATAATAAATGACTTGAATGCAACCTAATGCTTAAGCATTACGATTTCGCATATAAATTCTTGAGATGAAACGAATCAATACACTTATTTAAGTGACTTAAAAATAATAATCACCTTATCAGTGGTGGTTAGAATTATTAATACAATGCTTGAGATCGCTTAAAAACAAAAAATAGCCAACGCCATTGTTAACATAAAATAAATAAAGGAATATCAATGATTTGAAAGGAAATATTTTACACTAACTGTTCCTTATTTAAAACAAATTACTAAATCAACTTATTTACTTTTGTTTAAGAAATAATTGAATTCTCCTTCATTTATTTTAATTATTCGATGTGATTAGTTTGATCTCGTAATAATCTAAATCCACCCATATCTTACATCATTAATAAATTTTAGCTCAAATACTTAAATACTTGAGCAAAAATAAACAAATATAAATAAATAAACTACGTTTTCTACGGTAATTATCATTTTATGACAGATGATAATTATTCGGATTTTGAAAGTTATGAAACGTTTATATAAATATGTATGCATAGATATGTTAACATTCAATTGAAGAAAACGTAAAAAAAAAAAAAATAAATAAAACATTAAATAAAATGATAAAGAATGGTCACAACCTTGAGAAATATTCTACGGTCAAAAAACATCGTGTCCAAATACTTTTTAAATTAAATATTAATCTCAATATTAATTGAAAAGACTCGCTAAAGAATCTCTGCTGTCTCGCTAGAATATAATTAATCATTATTATTTCTATAATTATCCTATTAACAGTTTTATTTTAAACCACAATCCCGTGAAAATTTTTATACCTTGTTGGGAGATGAATTTTCGTCAATACGCTTACGTTTGGGAGTTCTAAATCCAGTTTTTAGCTTATCTGTGGACAAAATCTCGTCATCAATCTGGACTATGTCGGCCATGGAATTACACTGAATGTAAGCGTAATCATCTGAAATATTTAATTTAATGTTCTAATAATTTATAAATGCTTAAATTAATTAAACAATTATGCACACTCGTTGCCATTAATGACTGACCCCTTGTCTGATTTGATCTTAAAATTTGAGGAGGGGGGGGGGGGGCAGGCGTCAATGACATGTTTAATAATAAATGAATTCCACTTACAAACTTTATCTCGCCATATCTTTCCCGTGACTTTAACATGAGTACCTGCCTTTAATAAATCTGCAGCCTCTTGAGAGTACGATTGCACTTGAACTTTTACGCGAAAAGTACCGTCAGTAATCGCACCATTACCATGTACATTATTACGATAACGTTATTCTTCAAACTCGATACCAATATATGCGTCAGCACCTAAGATAAAAGATTAAGTAATAATTGAAAATCAATTACGATAATGAATGAAATACAATTAGCAGATACTAACTGACTAATCCATACTCTTCAAGAATATTTTGTAATTCAATTTTTTTCGGTTCTACGACTTTTCCAATAAGCTTTTCACCCCAAATAACTCTAGTACAACCGATGACATTGAGTTCTTTTTTTATCACATCTTCATTAGGATTAGCGTACTCATTAGAAGCCGGGGAGCATCGTAATCGAGAGAATGGAACGATCTAAAAATAAAATCCAATTCATATTTTTAAAAATTAACATCAAATTAATCTTTACATTCTCATATAAATTATAACTTATTTAACAATTGATAGTCAGCATATTTGTTAGATTATATATTATATACCTTGTTTACACAAACATGGGTCGCGTACGACTGAGTAAAATTATCCCACACGAGTACCCTAACACGTCTCCCATTGCTATTGTTAACGATAAATCGTAAAATTTTTTTGCCATCGCGGACGGTTTTTATACCATCGACGCTATCGATATAACCTTTTAGTTGACAAAGAATAAAAAATTAAGGTTAGAATTATATGCATGCAAAATCATTTTTAAAAAATTAATCGTCGTAAAATAAAAATGCTTACATTAACGTGTCACCATCTGCGAATTCATCAATTTCGTCGTTAGATGTAAAATTATGTTTATCCATTGTTAGTTATTAATATAAACCCTGATATGATCAATATTATAGATATTATTAAATATAAATTGAATATCGTAAATCGTGTTCGTCGCTCAGCGTCCAACTTGATTGAAGTCTCTGGATAAAAAGAACTATAACACTCTCACTCACCACGAAACTTAGCAACCGGAAATCATATTCATAACTTGATTATATAAATCGGAAACACTGATAGAATCAATCACTTTCATTATTAAAATCACAATAATATTTTTTCCATAGAAAGTCGAAGAATGAATTGGATTTATAATTAATAAGAAAAATTTAAGATCGATAAATATTAAAAATTTGATTCACAACTTTATAAATAGACGACAGAATAATTATGTTATGTATTTTTTTTTTATAAAAAAAAATAAATACAAATGGCTGCGTTCATAAAGGCATCAAGGTTCGCGATAATAGGGGGATACAGACCCAAAATTCTATAACTAAGTTGATCTCTGCAAGATGGTGCTGTATTATTATTCTCCAAATTATTATTATTATTATATAGCTATACACACACACACATATATATATATATATATATATATATATATTATGTATATATATATATATTATATATATATATATTATATTATTAGATAATAAATTTCATATTCACTATAATAGTAATTCATTAAATTAATAAAATATTACAACATTACAAACAAATATAAATAATTTCAATAATAGTAGTTATATTATTATATATTTATTATATGAAATTGAATAAAATTAAAAATTTATGATAATATCAAATCGACTGCAATAAAGTTATTATTATTGATTATTGATTAATTATTAATTAAAACTATTAAAGATAATTTTGAAGAAAAATTTGCTATAATTACTATTAGCTTTTATTATGAACGATAATAATTATAATAAATTACCATGAACAATTATAAATTAACTTAATTGTGTTTTAAATTAAATGATTGAAGAAAAAATTAATGATACACATGATAACGTTAATTAATTTCGTTCTTATTCTTATTAATGAGTAATTAATGAGTATTGATGAATAATAGTAAATAATAATAGATACATCGATTTATGAATATCTTCAAATTGCTAGCAACCAATACCGAGCTTTGAATTTTAAACTGACCAATACGGAATGAGGCCTCACTTTTTTTGACCTTTAACTAACTTCAGACTTATCATGTATTTTAATGTAGAGGATTTCTCTTCAATAAATTAAATCTAATACAAAATATTAAACATTGCATGTATAACTTATACATATATTTTTGTTATACAATTAAATTAAATAGTAAAATTATAAATACATTATACTGAAATACTGCATGCATGTCATTCTACATACAAACAAATCAATCTGGAATGCAGCATGTATAACATACATAATTATAAAATTTACTACATTATATAAATATATTATAAGTACACCATCTTGTACGAAAGAGAGCATACGAGTAGGCGAAACAAAACAATTAAGTGGGCGTCGGGAATACCATGCGGTAACCTGAGTACCAAGCGGAGTTAGATAATAAGAGTAAGGCCCAGATCAACTTAAAGAAACGCCCGCAGCAGGAGTAAATTACCAACTTACTCCTGCTGCTGCCCTAATACTAAAAATCAAGAAAAGACCGTTCAGAGACAGCATCTTAGATTTGTTTAAATAAATGTAGTTGCTTATAAAGCATATTATGTTTATTTAAATAAATAAAGATTCTCGGTATTTCGTCTCCGATAACGCCGGAATACCTGGGTCATCGATAAAGATTTTTGATGAATAAACAATAACTATGGGAGAGCTGCTCCGCGTCTTTTCTCATAGCCCCTACCATGGGGGTCCATCTAAAGTTATAAAGTAAATACAAGTCTCTGCATCCGTTAATTAGCAGTTCGTTTTTATACTTCGTTGCCGTCGGGTGTGACCCCGTTTTTTGAAGTTTGAGTACAGTTTCGGGTGTGATCCCACTTTATATCCAGTAAGGATTTCAATATATTTTTCAAGGATTTCAATATTTTCAAAGATTCTGATTCAACCAAATATCGATTGATTTAAAAATAAATTTTCTTTTCCCTACGTTAAACTGGTGCAGTGATTTTTATTTTTTTTATTTGTGCAATTGTGAATTTATGGGCAATTAAAACAACAAAAATTAAAATTTATTTGGTGAAAATTATAAAATCTCTGTGAATTAAAAACAAGTTGGTGAAATTTAGAATAAAGTTTCTTTTCAGTTTAGGATCGCGATAAAAGGTAATGATTTTTGGTTCATGAAAGTGTGCTCTCTTTCCCTTTATCTAATTAAATTTTGTGTGCAATTTGTGAACAATTGTTTTTCTATAACACTGAAAAAAACACTTTACAAATAAACTTAATAAGTAGATATTGCATGTTGATTTTTAAACAAATTTTCCACACAAACATTAACTATGCATAAGCAAATAAACTAACATAATTAATTCAATCGAATCTAATAAATTTAAAAGTTCCGTTTATTTAACCCAATCTAATCTGGTTGAGTTAACCGACGGATAAGCTGATGGTTTATTAGATTGATTGGAAATTATAGTTAAATTAATTGAGGTTTATTTTATAATTAAAAATCCGTTGACTCGTAATTATTCAGTATATAAATTCTTCTAATTAATATTTATTTTATTTGAATTTGTCACGGAACCGATTTTAAACACGGTTTACCTAAATCTGTTATTGACATTTGAACATACTAAACGTTTTTAACCTTGTAAAAATTTGAGTTTTATTATCCCTGAAATTTCTAACATTTGATTTAATTTAACTATTAAAAAAGGAAGGGGAAAATATATATATACATATATTATTAATAATTTCACTTTCAATTACATTTTTGTAACGCAATTATTCCAATCCAAAAATTCATTGAAAAATCTTTTTATTTTAAAATTATTCATTTAATCCTATTTCCCACATAAAATTTATCAGCTTAATAATATTTAATTATTGACACACTGAATTCAGTAAATTCAATTGGATAGTGTTGAATTTACTGTTTATTACTTTTTAACACCAATAACTTATTTAGAAATCATTCACAATGATCAATATTTAACGAAATTATTTAATCTAACTTAAAATTTTTCAACTAAATTCTTTACCAACACTGGTTGTAGTTATTGGTAGTTTGAAACTCATTTAAGAATATTGACAGATTAACCCAAACCAAATAAAATATAATTATAATTTATAACGTTATTTTTGAATCTATTAATAAATATTATTCGGATATTTCAATGGGAAACCTTTTTTTTTCTTGAATTTACTCAATACGTTTGATTGTCAACTCATTTGAAGAATTTTTAAGTTTATTCATCTCTTTGTTTCAATTCATAAACTATTCTTAAAATTGCTAAAATTCAAATTCCTCAAAACTCTATTTACACGGCAGAATCATTAATGTGTTTCACGAAGAATGGAGGGCTTGATTCAAGGCCTTTATTTGACTGAGGAACTTATTGATTGATTTTTCGTTGATGATTTTTTTAAAATCCGATTCAGCGTCGGGGGTTCATTGACTGACTCATTTACTTAATTTATAAATTAACAAAACTAGGATTTCTTACTCGAAGCTTCTTTTTTTTGGAAATGCTCAATTATCCATCGAGATTTAAATTCAATTCAAATTAATCCAGTTCTAACAAACCCGTACCTAACTCCTAAATCTATCATCATTTATCCTCCCACACTTACCCAGGAAAATAGCTATCTTTAAATCTCCTAAATACACAATGATGATAGATGGCGACTAAGAGATCGACCCGGGTTGGTCAATGATCATTTTGTTGACTCTCTGAGTGTACTTCCAAATCCCAACGAATAAACCATTACTCTCCTGCTCATTAACCCTGTTCGAACCTACAATAAAAAAGGGGCATTCTGTCAATCAATCAATAAAATTGTTTACCTCATTCAAGAGTCAGTGAAGGAATCTCTTATCCTGAGTCGGGAATAAAGTCATATCTATATCCTTTTTCACTACCTAAATTATTCTATTTCTTGAGAGCATCTTTTTGAAACAAATTTCATTTTCAACATGTTTTCGAACAGAGCCTATGGCTCCAAAGCTACGGAGACCCAAGGGCTCTGTTCCAGAACCCAAATATTGTGATTGCGATTCCTGTACGGAATATGCTAAGATATGTTCTGGTGAACGTTATCATCAACTATTAATAAGACCTAATTTATCGTTTGTAAAAAGGGATATTTCCCTTTCAAAGCCATTTCGATTTAGAAAAGTCAAATACAGTCTCATTCCAATAACCGAAGTCGAGAGACCAATACCATTAGTATACATCGGTGAAAGAGATCCACGATTTCATTTTTACGCGGATAAATTCTTATCCTGTCCATCTCAATTGGATCCTTACAAGGGTGTTCCAGACGACCACATAGAATTAATAATTTTGGACTAATTTCAGGAAAAGGTACCTCTTTAAATAGGTCCCCCTTTTCCCACCAATGTGAGTAGAAATAACATTATAATTTTTCTTTTCAACGATCAGAGATTATTCCTAGAAATCTGTAGATTTCTAAAATACAAAACAATAATAATAATATTCCCCATCGGTCCGAATATCACCGGGACGTAACAAAATAATAAATATAATTATCAATAATTAATCGAGTTCGAGTCAGTCTTGAGATATTATGCTACTGTTTTCATTAAAGGAAAGACGTAAGATCTGAGAGAATTATGAGAATATTGTTACCGTTTAGAGTCATGTTCACGATTTATTGTTAATATTATTTTTATAAACTAATTGTAAGAAAAATGTTCAGTTATTAAACGATTTGTCGTCTAATTAACGTCAATGTAAGACCCATGTACGGTAGTTTTACTAGTTTGTTAAAGAAAATGTTCTAGAGTATTGGTTCCATAAATTATTGTTCTAGTTTACTGAAAATTATTTTATTATTGTTTCGCTCTATTAGTTAATTTATTTATAATGTATTGATACTCATCATTTAGATGCCAATTTAACTTTTTGTTAATATTAATGTTATTATTATTATTAGATTCAGTATTTTGTTATAGAGTAAAATTATTAGTATTATGCTACAGTATTTTGTTATTGTTAAATTGAGGTTTAAGATTATTTATTGTTTAATAAAAATTGCAAATCCACTGATAATTTACATTAATTTGGAGATGAATTAATCCGGAACATTCCCTCTCTCCATAAACCTACACACTGAGCGACACCATGGCATACCGTAACTCTGTTTTTAGTTTTCCAGTCTCTGTTTTTGTTTTTGCTTATAAGTTCTGAGCATTTTAGTTTTAGTTTTAGTTTTTGTGGTTTTGGTGATAATTCCACAGATTAAAAATTATCCAGTTTCTTAAGATTTACTGGTTTGGTGATTCCAGAGATAAAAAATTACCTGGCGCCCTGTTAGTATTGAGACTGGAGGCTAAAGGCAGAGAACGAAGTTGTAATGCAAGAATTAGCGCGTATCTAGCGCGTCTAGATTTTGTGTTATAATACATACACACACACACACACACACACACACACACACACAGACACACACACATACATTCACACACACGTACATTATTCTGAAAATAGTCAGAATAGCTTCCTAGGACCTCAAAACGTCGACATCTGATGAAAACTCTTCGAGCTCGAAAATACTTTTGTATGCCTTTGTTTTCGAAAAATAACGTTTTTTATCATTTTTTCTCCAACGATATCTCTCAAACGAATTCACCGATTGCAACGGTTGAGGTTCGCAATCGACGCGTTTTATTGAGTTCTAGAGCTGATCGAATTTTGAAATTGATTTCTCAAGTCGTTTTTGAGAAATTTCAAAAAAACTAAAAAAGAAATTTTTTTTTAAATTCTTTCGTTATCGGTTTCTCTTGAACGAATGACCTGATTTTGATGATTAAGGTGGCATTCGACGCGGCTTATAACGTTTTAGAGCTGATTAGATTTTGGAATCAATCCATTGAGCGAATTAAAAGTTATTCAAAAAAAACATTTTTGAAAAAATTTAATTTTTTAAATATCTCCGAACATACTTTACCGTTTAAGCTCAAATTCTCAGTGCTTATAGTATTTAACAAGCCGCGTCAAATGACGCCTCGACGATCAAAATCAGTTCATCCGTTCAAGAGTTACCGAATATTTACATACGTACGTGCATACAAACATACATATACTCGGACATCATCTTGAATTTCATCAGAATAGCTTCTTAGAACCTAAAAACGTCGACATCTGTTGGAATTTCGATTTTCGCAAATCGGGGTGAAAACAATAACTTCCCGAAATTTTTGAAAATCTTCGATTTTCTTAGCGGGAAGTTAAAAAAATTCCTGAATAGAAAAAAAGTTAAAATTTTCTGTGAAAATATGGCGATTGCATGTCTGAAAAAGTGAAGTAAAAAAAATCGGTCTATCAGTTGACCCTGCGGGCCAGCCCCAAAGCTTTCCGCTGTTTTCGAACTCCTTGAGCTCGAAAAAATCGTTGTGAATACATCTCTTCGAGCTCGAAAATACTTTTGAATGCCTTTCTTTTCGAGAAAAAAAAAAACGTTTTTTACCATTTTCTCTTTAATGATATCTCTCGAACGAATTAATCGATTGAGACGGGTAAGGTGGCAATCGACGCGTTTTATTGAGTTCTACAGCTGATCAGATTTCGAAATTGATTTATCGAGTCGTTTTTGAGAATGTTACGTCCAGACTATTTTTCGTTTGTTTATATATTATTTCATTTTATTTTATTTTATTTAAATCTTACATTTTATGTTTTACTTAACATTTTGGTTGACATTAGGAAACTTGTTCGAACACCTAATCTATATTTTAATATAATATTGGGTAAAAAGGAATTTTAATCCTCACCCAGGGTCAGAGTGGCTGCTGACGCACTTTCTTATCGCCAGCACACTCTAAATAAGACCTAAAGTAAATAATACATATCTGTAATGAGTTTTTGAATGTTTCCAAATTGAAAAAAACATTTAAAAACAAATTATGGTGTTTGGACAAGTGAGTAGTTAAACAAACAAGCAAAAAGGTTTCCCTTAAGATAGTAAAACCATTTAAAATAGAAAGCGACACAAACAAAAAAATTATAATAAAATAAAATTTAAATACTAAATAATAAATATTCAAATGAAAAATTATCAAGTAACCAAACGTGTAAAACATAAAAAAATAGAAAAAGAATATAAAATGACCATAGGCAATAAGAATAATCAATTAATTAATTAAGAGGAAATTAATCCATAAATTATATATTCTACAAAATGATGTAGTTTATAAAATTATCATTTATAAATAATATAGTTTATAAGATTTACCAAATGATATAGTTTAACAATAATATGAAAAAAAAAAAGAAAAAAATAATTTATCCAATAAGGTCAATGGGCGGGTTGTGGAGGACCCATGTAGAGGGGGTCCGAAGCAACTACGTCAGTGGGAAAAACAATGTGGAAGGGATAGTGCGGCCCCGAAACAATGGGTTTCCGGAAGGAAGTGGAAAAAGTTGGATGGACACGGCAGAGCGTAGGCGTGGAAATTCCCCCAAATTCACGGAATTGGGTCCACCCAAAAAAATCGCTATATCTAGGCAGATTTTACATGTACTCGCTCTCTCGTGTCCTGACCAGCCTAGTGTAAAGTTCAACAGTAGAAAAAGAATAAGTGTCGAGCAATATAAAATCGTGAGCGAAAATATCAGAATAAATAAGTACTACCTAAGCAAACCAGCGTACTACATAAAAAAAATCCAGGTACGATTTTTAATTAAATACCATTAACTATCAATTTTTTTTTCTCTTTGAAAAATAAATTAGAGACGGCTGAGTAGCCACCTAATGATCCATTTTTATAATCATTTTCTCCTATTGTAAATTAGAGTGGGCTAGTAGCCACCTAATAAATTATTTCTATCAAACTTTTATTGTAAATAAGCGTCGGCTAGTAGCCACCTAATAATCTTTACAAAATTGCTCGACAAAAATATTTCATTCGCATTTAAATAATAACTAAACTCAAATCAATTGATAATCCGTTAAAGTACATCGTCTCTGATTTATTTCAAATTGTTTTTTCAAAAGTGTTTCAAATAATTTCGCCATACTATTTTAAAAATCATCTTGCGCTAGTTAAATTACAATTTAATTTGAATTATATAGAACTGCAATTTAGAATTTTAATTATTTTTTTTTATTCTCTAATTTGTAATCGGTTAACCGTTATCTTTGGATTATATTAAAAAGGATATTTGAATTTTGATTATTACGATTAAGATTTAATGTTATAAGAAACACAATCTCCAAACCTCGAAATTTTGTAATTAAGTTGGCAATATAATTAAGAATTAATATTTTTAACATCGTGTTATTAATTTAAAAATAAACTTATCCTCTTTAATATAAGGTCTCTGGGTTTCCCGGTCTATAGGCTTCGGCTTGGGCCAAATACCCATAAAACATTTATTTATGTCAATTTCTGACATAACAAGAAATTTCGAAAATACTAAAAAAAAAATTTTTCTTTAATTCTTTCAACAACGGTTTCTCTTAAACGAATAAACCGATTTTGATGTTTGCGCTGGCATTCAATGCGGTTGACAAAGTTTCAGAGCTTAGTTGATTTTAGAATCAACTCATCAAGCACATTACAAGTTATCAAAAAAAAAAACATTTTTGAAAAAACGTTATTTTTAGAATATCTCTGAACGAGCCCTACCAATCAAGTTCAATTTTCTACAGCTTTTAGAAATTGACAAGCCGCGTCGAATGACACCTCGACGATCCAAATCGGTTCATCCGTTCAAAAGTTAAAGATTTTTACATATGTACGTACGCACGTATGTACACACATACGTACATACACTTGGACATCCTCTTGAAATTAGTCAGAATAGCTTCCTAGAACCTCAAAACGTCAAGATCTGTTAGAAATTCGATTTTCAAAAATCGGACCAAAACCAATAACTTCCCGAATTTTTGAAAATTTTCAATTTTCTTAGCGGGAAGTTAAAAAATGATTTCAGTTTAAAAATTTTTTGTTTTTTAATTTTCTTTATACTCGTTAATCATAAAGAAAATTTTTTTCCATGACTTACTTCTAAGTATTAAGGTAAAATTCACTGTTTAATAATTTTTATTCATGATATTGAAAAACAAAAATCGACAAAAACAAAAAAACTATTTTCTTTAAATAACTTAAAAACTATTTAAGATTGTGAGCTGAAATTAGGTTAAATTTGCTTTTATTTGGTACAATCATGGTACCTAAACTTTCCATTAAATCTTCCGTGGGTACAGATTTGGCGGACTTGTCTGGCTATACTCTTTAACTATGACTTTTCACTATAAAGTAATTTATATTACTAAAGTTTCAATCAATAAGCAAAAACACTAAAATTTATATCTTGATTTTCTTCTTAACATCTAACAAGTGAATGATTTAATAAAGATATTGGTTTAGTTAGTACTTAATAATGACAGCAGTGATAATTGTGTCATCATATAGGAAATACAGTAAAATTTCTGTTTCATTTCTCCCATGACATTAAATATTTTGTATCTTAAGAAACCACAAGATAATTTTATTTCCTTATAACTGATCGGTCAACTAGACAAATGTATGATGATGACTATTGAATTATTTTCATGATATATAATGTCAAAAAAGTATTTAATTATAGAACTATTCCGTCTTACTAACATATTTTATTTATCAGGCGATTGTAAATATGGGCACTCTGAACAGAATTGATGATTTACGAGAGAAACATCGATATAATATTACTCCGTGGGCACGAAAGTTAAGTGACAATGGAGGGAGTGAGACAGAAGATGAGGACAAATTGCCTGTTGCTGCTACAATCCTTGCAGTTCCACTTCGTATCAAAAAAGGTTTTTAATATTATTGAGCAATACAATATAAATTCTTATATCCAAAGCAATGCACCATTAATCCAAAAAAATAAAAAATGTTATCATAATTCTCTAAATTTTTCTACTAATCAAGTGCTGCGAAACAATATCGTTTTATTACTTTAGGTTTTTGCTTAACCTAATATTTCGAATTATGAACGGAAAGAAAAGTTATTCGTTTATCGACTAGAATATTTGTTATCAAATATCTTATAGAAAAAAAATTATAATCTCTTTTTACTTCTTTGATCGATCGTCTTAATATAAAGCAAATACAATTTTTTCATGGCATTTGCCATTAAAATTTTTTCTCAATTTTCATTAAGAACAATAATAATAAAGTTGGAAATTTTTATAGGCAGGCTCAACGATTTTTAATAAATAGTGCCGAACAAACATAATTTTTCTTATTTCTGATGAAAAAATCGGTATATCGGTTGATCCTCCGGGCCAGCCCCAGAACTTGCTGCTGTTTTCGAGCTCCTTGGGCTCGAAAAAATTGTTTTGTGAATAAATTTTAGAGCTCTTCGAGCTCGAAAATACTTTTGTACGCCGTTATTTTCGAAAATAAAAAACGTTTTTTACCATTTTTTCTCCAACGATGTCTCACAAATGAATTGACTGACTGAGACGTTTGAGGTAGCAATTGATGCGTTTTATTGAGTTCTAAAGTTTATCAGATTTTGGGATTGATTAATCTAGTCGTTTTTGAGAAATTGCAAGAAAAAAAAAAAAAATGTTTTTTAATCCTTTCGACAACGGTTTCTCTTGAACGAATGAATTGATTTTGGTGTTTAAGATGACATTCGACGTCGCTTATGAAGTTTTAGAGCTGATTTGATTTTGGAATTAATCCATGGAGCACATTACAAGTTATCCAAAAAAAAACATTTTATAAAAAATTTTATTTTTGGAATAACTCCAAACGCACCTTACCGATTAATTTGCATTTTTCACAGCTTTTAGATAATGACAAGCTGCGTCGAATGCCGCCTTGACGATCTAAATCAGTTCATCCGTTCAAAAGTTACACATATTTACATATGTACGTACGCACGTACGTACACACATACATACATACACTCGGACATCACTTTGAAATTAATCAGAATAGTTTCCTAGAACCTCCAAACGTTATGATCTGTTAGAAATTCGGTTATCGAAAATCGGACCGAAACCAATAACTTCCCGAATTTTTGAAAATTTTCAATTTTCTTAGCAATAAGTTAACATATTAATTTATTCATTTATTTGATCATGGAACTATGTCCCCTAACGACCATAAGAAAATAGATATTATTACAAAAATTACAAAGTGTTCAATTAAAATGTATATCTTTATGAATATTCTGTTCAAAATATTCTTTATCATTCCATTACTATTAATAATTAAACTGTAGTTAGATTTATTTAAACTAAATTTTGTTGTGAGAGGTTATACATATGATGAAAAAAAAATATTACAATAATGCAATAAAAGAATTTTATTGCAAGTCATATAGCACCATCCGACTTTTCCAGATCTATTAAATGACTATAACAGGATCTCTTGAATTCTGCGAGACTTGAGACTGTAGTAATATCCGGTGGTACGGAATTCAAGAAAGCTGTGCTCAGAATAAGAAACGAATGATGGTAGATGGTAGTCCGCGGTATCGGCACAGATTAGTGTGTCTGTTCTGTTTTCATCTCGATGTCGTGCGAAATCATGGTTTAAAGCGCCGCCGATAGAGTAACTCGTTTCTGTTGAGTATAAGCACCCCGAGTTACTCAAAACTGTAATTTGGCTTGAATAATTAGAGTACGTCTCAGCTCGGGAAAGTAGGAAATCTATCAGGGAATGAACAAGCGGATAATTGCTTGTTGGGAACCCGAAAGAAACAAGTGGAGGAAGCCTTTTACATAGGGTATGGGAAGAACTTGCACCCCACCACTAATCCTATGCAAGCATGGTAACCAGTGCTGGAAGTCTGGTACCACGGGAGGCTTTTCCAAGCTCATTGTGATTAGAGTCTCTTTATTTCCTGAGATGGGAGCAGTGTTTGGCCCGAGAGAGGTAGGACTCGTGGTGGCTGTGGTTAGATACCACGCGCAATGAGGATTTTGATGATACCTCCGGTTAATGTCCACCTTAGTCGATTATTTTCGACTAAGTGTGTCGTCTGGGTGGTAAATGGGGACACCTCACAACGCGTGTATGCCCAAAAGGGTGAGGAAACGGCCTCCGGTCAACGGAGATAGACTTAGGTCCCGTTACATTGATTTGTTTGTTAAGCATTAACGTTCCGTAATAAATACAGCCTGAAAAGTAAAGCCTGAGGTTTATTGGTGAGATCCAACCGAGATTACAACGTAGTCCATTGATATGCACGCCACGGGATCGTCGCAAAATAAATCTCGCACAATTGCTCAGAGAGACTGTTAGCTTTCTTTCCAATAACTGACTTAGGTTTGTAAAGGCGGCTGCACAGAAATCGAAAATCGGGGTATTAGGCTAACAACTAGTTGACGTTTTAATGTAGTACTTAAGTCATAAGCTGCGAGACGAAGATGATAAAGTATCTCAGACGTTGTATAACATGTTTTAGTAGCTTGATCTTTCCGTATTAACTTTGAATCCAAAATGACTCCAAGGTATTTGAAACTATTGATATACTCGATAAGTTTTTCATAAAATATGATCTTGGGCGTAGCGTTGAGATCAAACATGTTAATGTATCGAGCACTGCCAAAAAACATCCGTTTAGTCTTAGGTACATTTATTTTTAGCTTGTTGACTTCACACCATGTTGCGATAGATAATAAGTCTTCGTTGATTTTATTAACAGCATCAGATAAGATGCCCACTCTAGATTTGAGGTTTATTGTACTATCATCAGCATAGAAGAGACAAGAACAATGACGTAGGCACTTCGGAAGATCATTTATGAAGAGCGAAAAAAATAATCAATTAACAAACGTGGACTGCGAAATATTACAAAAAATAAATTAGATTGAAAAATTTATTTATTGCAGGCGGTTGCTTCAGGTATTTACATATATAATTATATTATATGAGTTAGTTAACTAATGAACACTTGAATTTTCAATTTTATTTTAAAAAGCAAATTTGTTACTTTTATGATAATGAATTTATTATAATTATTATTATCATTATTGTTATGATTATTATTAAATGACAATTATTATTAATTTAATAATAATAGTAATTATTATAATAACTTTATTAACATAAATAAAAAAATCTTGTTTTATAAGATAAAATTTGAAATTTAATTGTTCATTACTTAACTAACTCATATGATATAATTATGTATGAAAGCATATAAATATATAGATATAAAAATTCGTAGGTTATAGATGAAAATATTCAAGCATGTATGAAAATATTAGTAATATAGGAGGAATCCTGCGAGATATGTCTAGACCCCTCCCTGCGGCCCTTGGCGCCAATGTTTCCCTTTGACGCGAATTTGTAAACCTCCTTTTTAGGTAGATTTTTTTTTAAATCTAGGTATTGTATTTGTCCTCATGGTCGATTTTTTAAGGGATTTTGTCATAGCCTATCATAATTGGTTGAGTAGAGTTCAAAAATACCATTCCTTAAAAAATTTATATATGTATGTATATATTGTGACGTTACATTGCCGAGGAGGCAGAGTGGAGATGGAGTACGTGTGATTCTGTGTGTTAGAGAGAGATAGAGTTAGTATGTGTGTCGGGTTAAGTGTAGTAGATGATGAGTTGAGAGTATGGAGTATGTATGTGCGGCGAGTTACGTACGTTAAGGGTACGAGTACGTGTACGGTACGGTGTATGTTTTGGAGTGTCTGTGTGATGGAGCGTGGATTCAAAGGGGAATATCTAGCTGTGTCGCGGATAGTGGCCAAGATAACGTGCCTCCCGACCAGTAATGACAACTAGGCCTAGGCTAAGCCCTCGAGGTTGACGTGGTGATCACGGAGGAGCGACTGAGATGTCGCCGCCCCTTCGTGTTGATACCTGGAGTTAGCAGGGGTATGTTTACGTTTATTTGGGAATGGCAGGCCTCGTTTGCGATGCTCGAGGAAGCCAAAAATTCGCTAACTTCGGATATCACGGGGAGTGACATTGCGGGAAGACCCGTGAGTCCACGGCTTATATGTGGTGGGGAAAGAATGGATCGAGAAGCGAGAATGTGAGAGTGACTGGAAATAGTATAGCGCGCGAGTGAATGGAGTGGGAGAAAAGAGAAGAGTAGTTGAGAGTAGACCATGGAGTCGGCGAGTTGGAATTCGGAGTCGCTCGAGTACGAGCCGACCCAGGACTAGAGTTTGGAGTTTGGAAGCGAGTGGTGGCGAGTCGGAGAGTCGCTGAGATAGACCTCGACCGCAATGTCACTCCCCGTGATATCCGAAGTTAGCGAATTTTTGGCTTCCTCGAGCATCGCAAAC
>OZ024710.1:11335325-11423324 GCA_964016945.1 Microplitis deprimator | reverse complement strand
TACCCTTAACACACTTAACTCGCCGCACATACATACTCCATACTCTCAACTCATCATCTACTACACTCAACCCGACACACATACTAACTCTATCTCTCTCTAACACACAGAATCACACGTACTCCATCTCCACTCTGCCTCCTCGGCAATGTAACGTCACAATATATATATATATATATATATATATATATATATATATATATATATATATGTGTGTGTGTATGTATATAAATTAGGGTGCTCCATTTGAAACGAACATTTTTTTTTTAGCGGACACGAGAAAATTTTGTTATTCATATTAATAGATAAATTTCCTCAAAATCTCAGCTGTTAATTTTGATTTTAAGTACTTCCTATCAAGCATCAAAATTTTCCCATTTAAAATGCATGTAAATCGAATAACTTTTATCTTAGATTACTATAACTCAGCACGGTTTTGAGCTATCGTTTTGAAACCAGTTCTTATTTGTAGAGTAATTGTTGCTTTTTGAAAGTGTATAATACGATTCTGGTCTAACTCGATCCATGTCGATCGTATCAGCTCCGAAAGTCAATTTTTCACTTTTTTCATTTATTTTTGTTAAAAGTGAAGAAACGGCTCATCTTACAAAAAATATGCAAAGGACCAATTTTTCAGGAAATTTTGTCTCCTACAAAATTGTTTATAACACTTATATTGCTAAAGTTATAGCACTTATATTGCTAAAAAATTTCTGAGAGATGTTTTTCTTGGTTTCAAAATTATGCATTTTAGTAGATTTCATAGAAATTTAACTGTTGTATTTGTCCTCATAGTGGAATTTCCGAAAAATTTTGCTACCTCTCAACTCAGCTCGACGAGCTGAGTCAGAAAATACATTTGGTTTAAAAGTTTATATATGTATTTATATATATATATATATATAGTAGCCGTTACCCACCCGCTTTGCTGGGCGTAAATTAAAATTAAGTAATGATTTTTTTATTTCATGATTAAAAATATTTCTATAACTATGGCTTTGACCGATGACTTCCTCGGCAATTGTATTGATATTATTGAAATAAGCTATAAAGAACTAATGACACAATGCGATTGGAAATAATGACACCACAATCATAACGATGGGACGAAAAAAGTTATTTGCTTATGTTTTTCTTTGAGTTAAAAATATACGCGTCTCTGTCATCAGATCTCGGATAAAAGAGGAAGTTCATAATATTTTATTGAAATGTGATTTTTTGTTTTTTTTTTAACATAGATTTATTAAAGTAATTCAGGTAAAGAGTGTATAAGGAATTAATATCGTAAGTTTAAAACCCATTTTAGAACATAAGTACACGATATAATTAATCGTCATTCCTAATTTAAACTCTGTAACACCAATATTCGAAAACGGGAATACATTGACATTTGACGGTCCCGAAAACTCCTTTAGGAGTTGATTCTATTAAATCCGTTTGATGAGAGATACCTACATAATAAAGTAAACGCTCATGCCGCATTTAAATCAGAGTTGCAAATAATGCATTACATAGGATATTGCAATATTCGTGCATTATTCAATATATTCTAATGGTTTATTTTGTTATTTTTGCATTATCCATTAGATTTTAATTTATAATTGAGTTGCTCATAATTATCAATTAGAATCTTAATGCTTAATTTAATTCTATAGCATTATCTATTCGAATTTATTTTATAATTTCAATCGATTATTAATTGTAATTCTATTGTTTAATCCAACAATTTTGAATTAAACATAATTAATTTATTTCTGAACTTGAAATTGGCCATTAAGAATTTTATGTTAAATCTCACAATATTACACTGTAACCTAATTCCGGAATAAATTCAGGCCAAATGACTTTATATATTTATTTTTTTCGAGGTTAGTTTAACTTTAAGTAGTTTCTTTCATAGAGGGAAGACCGGAGCAAAGAGGCCCCCTCAGGCATAGATGCTCTCCTGAAATTTTGATCAAAAATAAATTTTTTTTTTTTTTTTCGTCTAATTACTATAAATCCGATATATTTACGGATTTTTATCTCTACGCATTACACCCGGGGCAAAACGGACCAGCCAAAAATAATGAAAAAATTATTTTTTCATATTTTTACATTGTTCGAACGCGTGACCATTTTGTCCGCAATTAAAGCAGAAATTTCGGTCAAAATTTCGACCAGCAGTAGCTTCACTATAAGAACGCTGTATAGTGTTAAAATTTTCGTTGTTACCCGCGTTATACGAATTTCGTGCCCGATTATTTTGAGAACGATACGATAAAAAGTTTTGTTGAGGAAGTTGTACTGTTGCTGTCGACGCACAAACAATAAGTTTGCTATCTTTACCCTCTTGGACTTCCTCGATAATTAGTGGTCCGATGGTTCGAACGAACGTTTATTTTCTTCTAATAGCTCAGCAGCCTCATGTAATACTGCTAAGAGGTTATCATAATTATTTACTGACCTAGAAAACACCAAAGTTGATAAGCTTCTAGGTAGGTGATTGCGCGTACACGTAAACTGTTCCGATTCAGGAGGTGGGTTACGCATCTCACAGAATTTCTGCTGGACTCTGAATACGAAGTCAATCAAAGATTCACCGGTCTCTGGTCTTAATTGACCAATTTCCATTAGTAACTGTGCATTCGTCTTTTAAGAGCCAAATGCTCGTAGAAATTCCCGCTTAAAATGGTCATAGTCTGTCCAATGCCTACTGTACGTATCATACCATTTAGTAACTTCACTGACGAGAAGATAACCAAGAATTTTAATTAAATCCGTAAAAAGCCAACCCTCACGAAACGCCATGGCTTCAAATGAAGCCAGAAAACTATTGGCTAATAAATCGCCTTGCGGATAACGTACGGGCCACGCTCTCGCGATTTCTCTGATATCCCGCCATTTCGGTAACGAAATCGCCGCGACATCGGATGTTATTGAATTATTCGCTCTGGGTTGCTCGATGAACCCTTAGTATCTTTTGCCGCCATTGTTAGTCGGATATCTATCTGGGTAGTTACCGGCCCCCAAATTAACCCCTAATGTATCGAAATTATCATTACCGTTATTGCTATAATTCTTTATCGGGTAATTGTTAATTAAATCATTTTTATTTGTCGCACCGAGATAATTATTATTATTTGAATTACTATTCTGCATTCCAATAGGGTAATTGTTATCATTTAAATTATGATTAGTGTTTGTGGGAAAATGTTCCCCTTTTTTTTATTTTATGTTATTTTTTATTTAAATTTAAATTCTAAATTTACCTGCAAATTAATTTGAATTAATAATCTAAATTTAGTTAATTTATTATTAGGATAGGTAGGATGTGACAGGTATTGTTGAATGAAACTCGTGGTTTGGGTATAGCAAAATTGAAGGATATATTTTGACCCAAAAAAAATAGGGAAAGCACTACGGCATAAAACACTTTGAAGAAATACAATGAAAAAGATTGAGAATATTCAGATAATGAGAATGAGGGTAACTCGTTGAACAATTCATACAAGAATGAATGTGGATGTGTGTGTGTTTTTGTGTATGTATGTGATAAAAATATAGAAAAGATTACGCGATCACGGATCGTCGTAAGTAGTGTGATCTTGGATCGCACTGAATGCTAGAGAATATACACGTCTGTATACCGTCAGCGAAAGATTGATTGTCCACTGTGGGACAATTAGACAGTACGTGGTACTGGAGAAAGAATGATGGTAGAAAGCTTTCAGTTGAGAACACTTGCGTCGTTAAATGTGTGTGCTATGCTATGCGTCGCGACGACGTTACCGATTGATCAGATCGGCGATATGAATTGAAATGTTAAATATATCAAGATCGCAATTTACGCACGAGATATGTCAAAATTGTAATGGGATATTCCAAAGACAATATGACGTGACTAGTCGTTGAATTGATTGACCGATGTCTTACTTCGATCAATTGATGATGTTAATTTATTATTATTGTTATTTGTAACAGAGGTTATTGTTTAACTGCAGTTAATTAAAAATCTAATCAATTGGTATTGATAGATGCTTACCAGCGACGAGGCTATTGTAAGTGTGAAGTTAGATTTGATGTATTTAATTCGTCAATGATGATAAAAAATGTGTGTAATTATTAAATTCGAATGATTTGCGTTGAATTGAATAGTAAACTAAAACTGTATGTAATTGCGAATTGATGAAGTTAACACAAGATAAAATATTATTAAATATTTGATATTAATTGTGCTGATATTACCTGATATTAATATTACTATTAATATCAAATCACAACACAAAAAATTTCAAATATTCAATACATACAATGAATGGATGCCCGGAATTGAGAGGATTGGACCCCCGCGCAACAAGTCCCGACTTGTTCGTATTGCGACGCAATAAAAACCCGGTCTTTGTTTAATTCACGAAATATTATTAAAGATCAACGAAATAATCAGAAAAAATTAATAAACTGTATTAATCAATACTTATATTGGCACGATGGCGTGAAATCATAATCGATAAGCAATTAATCAAATAATTATCAGTTATTTAATGACTGGCTTAATAGACAGAATGCTCACAGTGTGTGCTCGATAAGAAGACTTGTGGTCGACTGACAAAAAGACGCTGTGAAACCGGGTCGTCGTTTCGACGGACCGGAGAATTCAGACACCCGAGTGACAGAGATATGCTGAAGGCGTAAGTGTAACGAAGATGAACAGCGAAACCGACGCTATAATGAGCGCGCGCGTTTACGGTGCGCCCGAGTTGACGATAGAATTAATTAAAGCACCGCTAGATGGTGACTCTACCAAATAATTAAATTCTTTACATTATTATGATGACAACTATTTCAGGTCTTCCGTTTTTCGACGGAACAATTAGTAATAATATTCAATTTAAATTATTATTATTTATTCCGATAGGGTAATTATTTGCATTATTATCCGTATTCATATTTAAATTATTATTATTTGTTCCGGCTATGTTACTGTGAACATTATTGATTCCACTGGTACCAGGTTGTTTATTAAACGGGAGGGCTGAAGATGTCATAGCCCTGGTGTCTTGCGTCAAGTATCCTGTACTGCACTTCCCGTCGCCAAAACTGTGAGTTATGTTGCGAACAGTTCGTGTATTTAATTGTACAGGCACTTGCGGATTATTTTCCCGTTGTGAGCTCAACGCCAGAGTTAAGTTTTGAATACAACTCATAAGTTGAGTTATATCAATTTGAGATGTACCTTGTTCAGCTTGTGCGGAAACTGTAACGGTGCCAGGATGAGGAGCGAATTCCGCATTAGGCTGAATTTGTTGTACTTGTACCGGTGGGGGGTTTTTATAAAATATTTCTTCCACTGACTCTTGCGAATTATTATTGTTTAATGTTGAATTTATTCGTGTACTAGGATTAATTGCCAGTGGGTCACTCATTTGAATAGACCCAGATGCCGTTGTAACAATTATTGGTGCTAGGGTTACGATAATCGGTGTAGTTGTTACGATACTCGGTGTAGTTGTAACTATAGTTGATGTAGTTGTTACGATACTCGGTTTAGTTGTAACAATAGTTGATGTAGTTGTTACGATACTCGGTGTAGTTGTAACGATAGTTGATGTAGTTGTTACAGTATTCACTAAGCTACGCCTAACTGGCGGTCTGTTTAGCAGCGGTGTACCCGTAGTGATTACCAGACTCGGTATCTGGGGTAATGGAGGAGGACCCGACATTGTCGAGTTTGCTGACGAAACGGTAATACTAGACGTTATCGTACACGTTGTTGAAGGTGGCGAATGTACTACCCTGGATTGGTTTCTCTGGTTCGATGAACCAACCCCGTCGAAAATTACCTCCCCGCTATCTTGCCTATTCAGCTGTTTCGAGTTTTGGCGTGTCACTGGTCGAATGTTACTTATTATTTTATTTTAAAATATTCAAATAGATTTATTTTAATCTTATAATGATAGCTGGTATGCTATAATCAGCTTACGAGCCACAATAATAATTAAATTTCAAATAAATACGGCCGAAACCAAACTCTGAAGGTTTAAAATATTTCCAAATTAAAATATATTTATTTATCACCGGATTAATATTTATTATTGTCACTAAGTAACGACAACTAGTCTCTTTTAATCCCTAACAGTGACAGTCTTTAAAATATCCATTTCCTTATAAATATTTTTAATTGAATCAAATAAATAATTAAATAAATTGGACAAATAAATAAATTTAATAAATAAAATAAATAAATAAATTAAATTAATAAATTAATAAAACCACGATTTCTTATAATCTTTAGATTTTATAATTACCAATAAACAATTATCAATTATCAGATCGGAGAAAGGTCAGGCACTTAAGATTACGATAAAATAATTGATCAGAATTAAACGCAAATAATTAGTCGTATATTAAATAAACAAAATAATTGATCGGTTTCTCACAAATTATCGGTTACAATAAAATATAAATGCCGTTGTCGGCTTGACTCGATATAAAAACAATTAAGAAAAAATCGTAGTTGATCGAAAAACAGTCAGTTCATTGTTCGAAAAAAAAAAATAACACTCGGTTGACGAAATATAAATAATACAATTTTATTGTCCGGAGACACATACAGCGTCCGTATTAACGAAATACTTGACTAGTGACTAGTCAATAATAATATTTTATTTCGGTGACACCTTAAATTGCACTATCATACAATTATTATGCGTAATTAATTATTTAATTAATAATTATTACACGACCACGTTTCACTTGTTTAATACTATTTTCACTCGTACACTTTGATTAGTTTGCCGATGCTTCGGCTTGTTCACGAAAGGCGGTTTTTATTGTTCACTCGGAATGTATTTGTCGCAATATATATATATATATATATATATATATATATATATATATATATATATATATATATATATATATATATATATATATGTAGATTTACCAGTCGAGGTATTATTAAGAATCGGATTTGGGTTGTTGCCTTGACCACTCATTTTATTTATTTGACAAAATTAACGAACACAACACAGGTAATTACTATTCACAAATATCGTGTACACTAAACAATAAAGTTACAAGCAATAATATAAGTATCGGAGAAACACACAATATCAAAGCATTCAATAAATCTTAAATATTACAACAATATTGAATATTACACAGCATTAAATATTACACAATAGAAGTACACAAATTATTATAGCGATTAGCTTACTAAAGGATAACAATTAATTAACATTATTCGAGTTACTGCTGTATAATGTGCACGGCGGTAAAGTTAAATCGAAAACGAATACACGATCGGTAGGATAGCAACGTTGTCTGTTTCTTTGCTCCATTAGAACTGCCTCTCTGTCCCCAATATTCTTGAGTCCTCAAGTCGACCAAAACTATATTTCAGGTAATTTTTACAAACACGTACAAACTACGTCCTTATGTTTAAAAACTCATTATGCCCAAAGTATTGCTATCCCTCGACCGTAGCTACTTCTGATGCCCAGATGTGCTCCTTCGATCTAAGTTTACCGTCATAAACGTAAATATGAAAACTAACAAAAATCTTAAGCGGATTAAGTTGTAAAATATTTTTACTTAGTTTTATTATCTATAAAAAACAAACTCAATATAATTGGGACTTTCCCAAGTCTCAGGAAAAACCCAAGTATTATTTTATCACCGACATATATATATATATATATATATATATATATATATATATATATATATATATATATATATTAGGGAGATTCAAAAAATAACAAATTTGTTTTTTTTTTCTCACAAACAGGTTCAAAAGTTTCATTTAGATAAAAAAGAGTGCTGTGAAAATTAGAGCTCTTAATATTAACATTAAGAGGTTCCGCATTGCACTTTTCTATTTTCCATAAGAATAACATGGAAAAAAATTTTTTTCGTCTTCTGATTCTTATAAGTAGCTAACGATGCGTTATAGGAATGATTGGCAGGCATATTTTTGTAGGTAATTAAATGCTCTACAAAAAAAGTTTCATATCATTTTTTGATAAATCTATTTGTTCAAAAGTTATTTGAGGTTGGAGTCGAATTCATATTAAATTTTAAGAACTTTTTACTTTTCCAGCAAAACTATTAGACTTATTAAGAAGTGTCATGAAACCTTTTTGTAGACAATTTTATTTCCTACAAATTATTCTGAATAAAGTTTTTTTGAATTCCGCATTGTTTTCTAGTTATTTTCATTTTAATGACAAGCTCAAAAAAAATAGTCTTCTGATCGATTTCAAGAGCTTGGCATTAACCTTTCGTTACTCGCGTCTACTTGCCCGACGATTTTCATCGCGTGGCGAGCACTGTGCCGCCCATGCTAAATGAAATGCTACGTTGCCAAATCATAATGCTATAATGAATTGTTTCTTACAGTAACAACAGTACGTTTGGCAACGTGGATACAAAAATTGAATCGACGATTCAACTTGCACAATGAGCACTGTGCCGCTTTTTCACATTCTTGTTATACATAAATATACTTTTTTTGTATTTAAAATGTATATTTTTTAATTATACACATATTTAACAAAAATATAGATTTCAAAGAGAGAATCGGTTAAGTATAAAGTCACAAATACCTATACAGTAACTTTTATTGCATTTTTTGTCAAAAAGGCGGCGTCACGCTCATTGCGCGAGTAACGAAAGGTTAAAATAAAAATAACGAGAAAACAATGCGGAATTTGAAAAAACTTTTTTGAAATTAACTTCTAGAGGATAAAATTGTCTACAAAAAAGGTCCCATGATAATTGTAAATATATTTTTTTTATAACTCAATTATTATCATTTCAGTAAAATATAACTTTTGCATAACCAAAAATATACAGGACAGTCTTAAACAATCAAATTTGGTAAGTTTTGAATAAGCGAAAAAACCTACAAATTGAATCAAAAAATAAAAAAGTATGAAAATAACTTATTATTTCTATTTCTCGGGTTATTATTTTATTCATTGACATGCAAATTGATGGTAAATGAATCGAGAAGCTTTATTATCAATATTTATGGGGCGCTCGAAAACGTCCAAAAGACAGGAATCGGAAACATTCAAAATTTTTGAGCGAGGTTTAAATATGTAAATTTTGGGGTTAAATTTTCAGCGTAGTCATGATTTCACAAATATAAACTATTACTGCCACGAGAAAGAAAAAATTTAGAAATAAAAAATCCGAATTTCAATCATTTTTGATATTTTCAAAATTCGTGAGCGACCTCTTGAAAATTTTTTATCGAGCTGATTTTTGGAGAGGCTTCTTAAAACATCGTAAACCAACAAATTTTTATGCGAGATCGAAAAAAAAAATAGTCGGTTTTTTTGCGCCACCCACATATATATATATATATATATATATATATATATATATATATGTATATTAAACCGATAGTTTGAAGACGATTCTCCAATTAAACCGATGCTTTGAGGACACTTTGATTGTTTGAGGACTGGCTCAAAGATTCCTTATATCTAACCGATACTTTGAGGTCCGATTCTTTGAAGACGGCTCCAAACTATCAAAGACGTTTATACTTTTTTATACACGATAGTTTGAGCCACCTTTTTTTTTTCTTTTCTTACGTAATATATGATGTTATAAAGCCGGTGCACTGAACTTTTTTTTATATACTGTAGAAAAAAAATTGTTATCCTAATTTTACTAATAAACCGATAGTTCGAGGTCTGTCCTCATAATATCATATGTTAAGACCAGAAATGTAAATGAATTATGGATGTCTCAGTATACTCATGAAAAAATATGAACTAAAGATGGCTAGGTGGCGCGGAATTGACCACTTGATTTGACTTAGATTAGAATGTTGTAATCACAATGAACTTAAAAAAATTCTAATAGGAAATTTTATGTCAAGAAAATTCCATTGAGGTGATTGAAAGAGTTATTGAATAAGTGTTAAGATTAAAGAAAATAGGAACAACGTTTCACATTGAGTGTATGCTGTAGAGTGGCCCAAAAAATTTAATTCCAAATTTTTTTGAGTCTTGTATGGAAATTCGGTACTTTAACACGTTCTAAAACCATACTCGAAAATCTACTTGATAAAAAATTTAGAAGAATTTGCTCGCAAATTTTTAAAATTACAAAAATAATCAAAATTCAGATTTTGTTTTTAATTTTTCTTTTTCGTGGCGACAGTTGTATCGATCTGTAATTCCCGTTATATGGTGAACATTTTTAGGTTTTTTAGTTTTACGGATTCCACTAAATTTGATTGATTTCGACTGTTCGGAACATTTTTGAATATACGCAAAGAGGTATTTAGGTAAAATGATGATTGTCGAGTTGTAAAAAAATATAAAAATCAATTATTAATAGTAGTGACATATTAGGAATTAATACTCGAAATTTTCGAGCGACGTTTGAAAATTCATGTTTTTAACTGAAAATTTCACGATAACATCAAATTTAGAAATCGAAACAGTAGCTGCCGCAAAAAAAAAAAATTTATGAAAAAGAAAAATCTCAATTTCAATTATTTTTTGACTCTCGAAAATTCGTGCGTGAACTTGTACACGGAGAATAAAATGTAGTAAATTTTACTAAAAAGTATGATAATAATTCCTAAATTTAGATAGTAATCTTGAAACGTTTATGATTTATATGAAAAATTTACAAACAGATATGTATATTTTACAAGTCTTAAAGGAAATATACGTTTTTTTCAGTGTACTCTGAAATTTCATATAAGGAGATACTATTTTTTTAAATTTGTTCGAAATCCATCACAATTTCTGAAAGTTAATAAAATAATTTGACTAAAAAACTAAAATTTTATATATCAATTAAATGTGTATCAATTTATCAAACCAATAGTTTTTAGACAATTCTCAAATTAAAACGATTGCTTGAGATTTTTGATAGCTTGAGAAATGGATCAAAGTTTTCCTATATCTAACCGGTACTTTGGAGAAGGGTCTAAACAATGAAGTCCGGCCTCATTAAAAGAAATGATTTAATCCATGCTAGGTATATATCTATATATTAGACGATTCAAATTGTTTTGAATCATTTCAAATCATTTCTTTAAATGAGGGTGGTTATTATAATACTCTTTTATATACCGTGTTGCAGGTGCCACAAGGGCATATGCTAGCAAAATCATACCACTTTAGAGTTATGAGAGCATACGAAAAAATTTTCAATTTCTAAAAATATGTCTTCCCTCGAAAAGTATAAATATACTAAGCTTACGCATTTTGAATTATTTTATACACCCTTATAGAACTGATTGCCATAAAAGCAGTGTAAAAAATTTGTTTCCTAGAACCATGCTATTTAACATCTAAAAGAAGCATAATTTAAAAAAATAATGTTTTTCGATTCTGAGTAATTTTCTCAAGATCACAAATAAAATTTAGAAATCAATTTTTTTTTTTATTTTTAAGTTAATGGATCACCAATTAGATTTTCAATCTGAATACGTTTAATTTTTTTTCTTTGGAATTTCTTCACACACGTTCAGTATGAACGGTTTTGACAGATTGGACCCGTAATCGGAGTAACGGTTGGAGATAAGGAAAATTTCAGCCGGTCCTCAAACTATTGAAATGTCCTTAAACAATCGGTTTAATTGGAGAATCGTCCTCAAACTATCGGTTTAATACATATAGTTGATATATAAAATTCAAGTTTGTTAGTGAAAAATTAGTTTTTTGGAGTTATAGAAAAAAAAATCGGTCTATCAGTTGACCCTGCGGGCCAGTCCTAAAGCTTCTCGCTGTTTTCGAGCTCCTGAAGTTCGAAAACATTGTTGTGAATACATTTTCGAGCTCAAAAATATTTTTGTATGCCTTCGTTTTCGGAAAGAAACGTTTTTTACCATTTTTTCTCCAACGATATCTCTCGAACGAATTGACCGATTAAGACGGTTGAGGTGGCATTCGACGCAGCTTATAAAGTTTTAGAGCCCAGTTGATTTTGGAATTAATCCATCGAACACATTACAAGTTATCCAAAAAAAAGTTTTTGAAAAAACTTTATTTTTGGAATATCTCCGAACGCACTCTAACGATCAATTTCAATTTCTTACAGCTTTAAGATAATAACTAGCCACGTCGAATGAAACCTTAACGATCAAAATCTATTCATCCGTTCGAAAGATACAGATATTTGCATACATACATACGTACGTACATCCATATTACCGTGCTTAGGAAGAAGGCAGTAACTTTAATTACTGCCTTCTTCCTAAGCACGGCAGTATATATACATACACTCGGACATCATCTTGAGACTAGTCAGCATAACATCTTAAAACCTCAAAATGTCAAGATCTGATAGAAATTTGATTTTCAAAAATCGGACCAAAACTTATAACTTCCCGAATTTTTGAAAATTTTTGATTTTCTTGGCGGGAAGTTGAAAACAGTTTTTCATGTTTTTTCGTGAGATTTTATATTTTCTCTAGTTATTTTATTTCAGCCAGTCCTCAAACTATCAAAATGTCCTCAAACAATCGGTTTAATTGGAGAATCGTCTTCAAACTATCGGTTTAATACACATAGTTGATATATAAAATTCAAGTTTATTAGTAAAAAATTAGTTTTTTGGAGTTATAGAAAAGAAAAAGTTTTTCATGTTTTTTTGGCATATTTTATATTTTTTCTAGTTATTTTATTTCAGATATTTTGTCGTGACACCACTAACGCTCTGATGTGAGTTGAAACTGATCTGAATCCTTGTTTTGATCACTGACACTAATTTCTGCTTTAATACATTTATTAACTTGAACATAATTTTAAAAATTAGTGACATATATAGGAATTCATACTCAAAATTTTCGAGCAACGTTTGAAAATATTGAAGTAAATATTGAAATATTGAAATAAAATATTTAAATATTGAAGTAAAAGATAGAAAATATTGCTGTCACGAAAAAAAAAATAATATATACGATTTAATGTGAGGAAATCTCTTGACCTTGACAAGTCAGTTATAAAGCACAACCTCTCCGCTTCGCGTTCAAGGCGTGCAGACTTTTTGAAATAGAAAAATCCGAATTTCAATAATTTTCGGAATTTTTAAAATTTATGAGCGACCCCTTAAATATTTTTTACTAGGCTGATTTTTTCAAAAGGTTCTTGAAACTTCTGAGACTAACAAATTTTCGAGCTCTTCGAACTCAAAAAACGCGTAGACCTGGAAAAATATTTTTTGCTGAATAAAAGTCATGTTAGTCCGACGATAGCTTTGGAACGAATCAACTGATTTGCATGTTCTTTGCAACTGTAGAAGGACATTTTAAGACAGCGTTAATTGAAATTTAGAGCAAATTGGACAGGTTATTTACGAATTATACAAAACAAATTTTTAAAAAATTTTTTTGATTTTTATTTTCTAAATAGCTCAAAAATTACTTGACAGAATGGTTCCAAAATCTAATCAATTCAAAACATTAGTTAGCCTTTCGATCGCTACCAAGTCAAATTGGTTAATTTGCTCCAAGGATATCATCCGACATAAATTAGTTTATGCGACCCTCCGGCCCCACATACATACACACATGGACATCCATCTCAAAATAGTCGAAATAGCTTTCTTAAACCTCGGAACGTCGACATCTGATAAAACTCGATTTTCGTAAAGCGGACCGAAACCAGTAACAACTTCCCTGTTTTTTTTTTTAATTTTCAACTTCCACTGCAAGAAGTTACAAATACTCTGAAATTTTATTAAAGATTATTTTTTGAAATTTAGTTAAAATCCATAACACTTTCTAAAAATTAAATAAACTAAATTTCACTAAAATACTAAAATTTTATATACTAGTTATATGTGTATTAAACCAATAGTTTATAGACAGTTCTCCAATTGAACCGATCGTTTGAGGGCTTTTTCATAGTTTGAGGACTGGATCAACGTTTTCTTTTAGCTCATTTTCTTAAAATCATGCTATTTAATATCTAAAAGAAACATAATGTAGAAATATAATGTTTTTCGACTTTGAGTTATTTTCTCAAAATTACAAATAAAATTTAGAAATAAATTTTTTTTTTAATTTTATGTTAATGGATTACCAATGAGATGTTTCAACATGAATAAGTTCATTTTCGTTTCTTCGGATTTTCTTTACACACGTAAAGTATGAACGGGCTTGATAGTTTGGACCCGTAATCAGAGTATCGGTTGCATATAAGGAAACTTTTAGCCAGTCCTCAAACTATCGAAATGTCCTCAAACAATCGGTTTTATTGGAGAATCGTCCTCAAACTATCAGTTTAATACACATATAGTTGATACATAAAATTTAAGTTTGTTAGTGGAAATTTTAGAAATTTTTTAGTGATTTTTGGAAAGCTGTGAATTCGTAGAAAATGGTCGTATCGAATAATTAAATAAGCCGTTTAAAGCTTGCAATCACTAGTTTAAAGATCTAACAGAATTTTTTCGAGTGATGGTTATTGCGTAATCATGAGAAATAGTTCAAGACAAAAATTTTCTAAAAATGTTTTTTTTTTTTGTCCACGGAACAGGGAAATTTTTTTCCCCAACAAGCTTCATTCTTGATTATTAGAAAAAAAAATTTAGGCTTTTTTTCTACAAAATTTTACGAAAAAGAAATCCTGAATGTTTTTTTTAGTTTTCGATAAAAAAAAATTTTTTTTTTTTATTCAACTTTCATTCATTAAGTAAGTAACCCAAAAATTTAAGAAAAGACGTAAAAACATCAATTTTTGAACTTGATGATAATTACACATTTAAGGGAACAAAACGTTCCTTTAATTGTTTTGTAAAACTTTGATCAATCAGTTTGGACAAATGGTTCAATGAATCAATTTGAAAATTCACAGAGCTTTTGGAGTTTCATTAAGCTGTCACATCACCTGACAACATGAAGCTTTCCATTAATGTTTGTAAAGTAGCGATTGATTTACAAAAAAACTATAAAAACTTGTTTTATTATACGTTTTTTGAATCGATAGTAAGGATAAGAAAAAAATTTATTTATTTTTTTAAATTGAAGTAACGCTTGAGGGGGATAATTTCCTGGCCCTGTGGATAAAAAGAAAACCAAAAAATTTAGAAAATTTCTGTCTCAGGCTATTTTTTGTGATTACGCAATACCTGTGACTTAAAAAAAAATTTGCTAGATTTTAAAACTAAATATTTCAAGCTTCAAATTGCTTTTTTTAATTATTCAAAACAATTATTTCTCACGAAAATACAGCCTTTCAAAAATCACTAAAAAAATTTTTCGTTCCTTTAATTTTGTGGATAAGAGTATAAAATTTTGTTTTGTCAGTAACAAATTAGGTTATTGAGTTAGAGGAATTTTTATGGATTTTATTGAATTTTATAGGCCTTATGCTTCTACAATGATAGATATCGCCAGGATACGCGCTCATAGATCCTGTAATGCGATATATAAAGAATTATAAACGGATTTCATAGGTTAGAACCGTTCTTAAAATATCGGTTAGATATAAGGAAAATTTGAGCAAGTCCTCAAACTATCAAAATGTCCTCAAACAATCAGTTTTATTCGAGAGTCGTCCTCAAGGTATCAGTTTAATACACATATAATTAACATAAAAAGTCTTAGTTTAACAGTAAAAAATTAGTTTATTGAATTTTAGTAATTGTTATAAATTTTCATAAAATTTTATACGCCTTTATGCTTCTAAAATGGTAAGTATCCCAAGTCAAAATTTGGAATGTGGTATTGCCCTCCATATTCTAAATTAGGTTATTGAGGCTGAAATTATGGTTATATGAGGGTATTGAAGGTAAAATCACATTCGAACAATAAGGCAAGTTAACTTTGGGAGTTTTGTCCGCTTTTACCAAATATAGGGTAAATTTACAGTCAGCAGAAATGTAAAAATATCCTCCAAAACCTATTTTTTAATTGTAGAAGAGATCCTTATTGGATCTTCATTGGTAGGTAAGGGGAACGAAGGGAATATCAACTATAAGATTAAAATGGTTGCCATAGTCACGAATTTTTAAATAAAGAAGGTACAAATATTTGTAAATTAATTTATAGTATAAAGATAAAACAAGTATAAACAATCAAGCTAGCAAAAGATAAAAAAAAGTGATCTCAAAATTGATTTGTATTTCAATGGAAATTGGTGATCGTATGTTTATAGCTGTGCAAATTAGTACTGAAGAGCTTGAATAAATTAATTGTATTAAAATATATTAACAATAAATAATGAATATTTTAACTAAGCCATCGTTCTAGATATTTATTTATTTTAATTTACTAAAATTTATTAAATTAAAAAAAAATAAATTTGATGAGTCAATTACTTTACTTGATTTGATGAGTTAATTACTTTTTCTGAAAAGTCAACGTATATTCATAGTTTTCATCTGAACACAATTTTTTTTTTGGTTTATAAGAGTGTGGTCAACAGTTTGTTTAGACCATAGTAGACATTTTTTTTTCTAACTTTGAAAAAATACTTGAACCATTAAGTCAAATAGTTATTATTGAGAAAATATTTGATTATCGATTGGATAGAATAAATATTCATTTGATTGAAATTTCAAAACCATCAGGATAAAATAAAAATATATAAGAAAAAATTTGAGTTAGAAAAATTCAATAGCTTTAAAAGAGTTGAAAAATTTTCCAATTTTATTTTGGACTTAGAAATATTTGATCGACTGACAAAAGTTGAAAAATTTATAAGTCTAACGAAATGATGTCTTAAATTAGATTGTAGGCAATGCAAGATAGAACCACAGTTCTAAAATCACTTTGGAAGTATGATTTTACCCTCCCAATGCTACTTTGAGGGCATGGAGATCAAAATTACAGTCCAACTGTGAGTGGCAGGCCTGTTAACAAAAGAATTGAGAGTATCTAGGCTAAATCCACATTTCAGATTTCGACTCGGGTATTTCTGGGATATGCCCTTATGAATGCTGTAATGTGATATAGATTAAAATATAAGCGAGCTTCAGTAGAACCGTCCTCAAAGTATCGGTTAGACATAAGGAAACTTTGAGCCAGTCCTCAAACTATCGGTTTAATTGGAGAATGGTCTATAAAATATTGGCTTAATATATTTGTAATTAACATATAAAATTTCAGTTTGTCAGTGAAATTTTAGTTTATGAAATTTCAGAAATCTTTATGGATTTCCACCGAATTTTTTAAAATAGTATCGAATCTTATAACTTTTGAGAGTACTTTTTACTCAAATTTCACAAGATTTTTTTTTTATCTTTCCGCTGAGAAAATTCGAAATTAATAAAAAAAAAAAAAATTGAAGTTATCGGTTTCGGTCCGCTTTTCGAAAAGCAAGTTTTAAATAATTCAGTTAGTTGAAATACTATCGTCATCAAAAATTCAAAAAAATCTCTAGTTCTTACATTTTCTTTCCAATAATTCATATATTAACCGTTTGACTCACTTCAAAGTTTACGTAATTGTTCATTTGGATCATTTCAATTTATGTTTCTGTCCAAAAAATTAAATTTATCTAGCATACTCGTAAGTTAAATTTGAAAGAACGATCTTCATTGATTGTATATTTCTTGCGGTCTCGGAGATGAATGCGAACCATCACTTTCTTCGAGCCTGAAGGGCTTCAAAATAATGAATTTGAAGATATCGTCGGGCTAGAAGAGCCTGAACATGCATAGACATTAATGTCGTCGAGCTCCTTGAGCTCGAAAACAACCGGAAGTTTTGGGGCTTGTCTGCAGGGTCAACTGTTTTTCAGTTTTATTTTCAACTTCCCGCTAAGAAAATTGAAAATTTTCAAAAATTCGGGAAGTTATTGGTTTCGGTCCGATTTTCAAAAAATCGAATTTTTATTAGATCTTGATGTTTTGAGGTTCGAGGAAGCTATTTTGACTAATGTCAAGATGATGTCCGAGTGTATGTATGTGTATATGTACGTACGTACGTATGTAAATATCTATAGCTTTGGAACGGATGAACCGAGTTTGATCGTCAAGGTGTCATTCGACGTGGCTAGTAGATATCTAAAAGCTTTGGGAAATTGAGCTTGTTCGGTAGGGTGTGTTCGGAGATATTCAAAAAATAAAATTTTTTCAAAAATGTTTTTTTTGGATAACTTTTAATGTGCTCGGTGGATTGATTCCAAAATCTAATCAGCTCTAAAACTTCATAAGCTGCGTCGAATGTCAACTCAACCATCAAAATTGGTTAATTCACACACACACACACGCGCGCGCGCGCACGCAAGTCTGTCTACAAATAGTCAGAATCGCTTTCGTGGACCTCAAAAGGTCTAGATCTGATATATACTCGACTTTCGGAAATCGGACGAAAACCAGTAACTTCTCTTTCTTTTTTGAAATTTTCAATTTTTATACCGTGAAGTATAAAATCGATTGATCGAACCGTTTTTGAATAATTTTAAAAAAACTAAAAAAAAAAATTTTTTTTTTTTTTTTTTAATTCGTCAATATCTTGGAGTCTTTCTCATCGATCTATCTGAAATGTTTTGGAAGTTGAGAGCCAGCAAACTTTTTCGATTGCCACAAGAACCATCTAGATCGGTTGATTCATTAAAACGATGTAAAGAGTTTACATCCATACATACACACTAATTTTTTTTTTTGGTCATCATGATTAATATTTTCACAGTATCGTTAAATAAAAAATTGTTTTTTTTTGGCCCAGGCTAATACACACACACCCACCCACCCACACACACACACACACACACACACACACACACACACACACACACACACACACGCACACATGCATACAGATAATCGGACATCATTCTGAAAATAGTCAGAATAGCTTCCTAGGACCTCAAAACGTCCACATCTGATGAAATTTTAATTTTCAAAGATCGGGGTGAAAACAATAACTTCCCGAAATTTTTGAAAATCATCGATTTTCTTAGCGGGAGTTTAAAAAATGATCGAATTTTCTTTTCTTTGCTGTACGATCATTATTATTTCCAGTAAAACCTGTACACAATCACTTTAAAATGTGCTCTTCGAGCTCAAAAGACGGTTGGACCGAAAATTATATATTTCGCTGAAAAAAAAGTTATTTATGTTCAATCATATCTTTAGGATAAATCGACCGATCTGCACGTGCTTTGCAGCAATCCTGATCAAACTTAGTTATGAATCAGTCTAACGGCTTACGGATTTTGCAACAAAAACCTAAAAAAATTTTTATTTTTTGCATAACTTGAAAACTAGTCGCCCGATTAACTTAAAAATCTCTTCAGTTCAAAGGATTAATGAGCCCTTTCGATTGCCGCCAAGTATGCTCAAATTAGTCGATTCCATCCAAACATGTCAGACAAAAAGTTGACACACATAGCCCGCGCGTGTGCACGCACGCACATACACACAAGTGCGGACAGATGGACGTCTGTCTGCAAACGGTCAGGATATCTTTCTTGAACCTCAAAACGTCGGAATGTTGAAAACTCGATTTTTGAGAATCGGACCGAAATCAATAACTTTCCTTTTGTTCGAAAATTTTGAATTTTCACAGCGGGAAGTCAAAAACAGAAATTATAAATACACAATTTTTCTATATTTTATGGCCGAAAATACATGATTCTAAACAGTTACCAAATACTATTTTGCAGGTGGTGAATAGAATAAATTACACCGATTTCGTCTCTTCAATCTTGTGTATGTGATTATTGTATATGGGCTGGCTAAGAACGTGAAATTAAAGTTAGACCTTAAAATAACAGTCCCCAAAATTACGATACTTTGAGGTCAGTCCTCAAAGTAACTGACCCCAAAATAACCGGACTTTGAGGACAGTCCTCAAAGTATGCGTTATCCTAGTCGCATGGTTTGAGGACGATTCTCCGACGTATTAGATAGTTTGGGGACAGTCCTCAAACTATCTTTTTGGTCATATATTTCGGGAAAAAATCGCGTATATAAGAAATCAAAATTTGCATGGGACTCTTTGAGGCATATGTAAGCTATTTTCAACAAAAAAAACCGATGTCTCAAACTATCGGTTTAATATACATATTAGGGTGCTCCGTTTGAAACGAACATTTTTTTTTTTTCGCTCCCCATCGAAAATCTTGTTTTATATGTTAAAATAAAAATTCAGTCCAATTTTGAGCTCTTAATATTTATATTAACCACTGGAACAACGTCGTTGAAGTTTTCCCATGCTAAAAGCTCGTAAATTTAGTTTTTTTTCTTTTCAATTAATAAAACTCAGCCCCACTTTTATGTATCGTATGGGTCCAAAGTTTTTCTTAAAGAGAATTGTATGCTCTTCAAAAAAGCCAGTATCTGCTTAGCTCTGAGTTCAACTCTAGCTCTCCTGTGAGTCTTTAATGTCAAATTTCGTATCAAATCGATGGTTTTTTGCTGTTAACTCATGAACGGTGGAGTCTAGAGAAAAAACGTAAATGACTTTTTTGTAGAAAATTTAATTTTCTATAAAAAAGGTTTGTTGCGTAATCGAAACTATAAAAGAATTTAAATTCATTCAATTTAAATTCAAATATAGTCTCACTTCCGGCAGATAGAGGCAGCACCGACTGCGGCCTCTTTCATAAATTAAAACTTGATCATGCGCAGCTCGGCGCATGCACATCTGCCTGTTTCCTGCTTCGTGTCGAGAAGACGGCCGCCATTATCTTTCGTATACACATTCAACAGATAACACGTGTTATAATTTAATCTTATCATTTTGTGATCATCTCAGAGTAATTAATTTAAATAATAATTTAATTAAATTCAGCATTCATCAAGCTCATTAAAACTATAATTATTTTTATAATTTTGGGCACCAGAGCTCAAAAAATAATTACAAAAAGAACTCAAGAATTCAAGTGATCGACGACCACGTTTCTCAAGAGGTTATTCACAAGGGAGACATCACAGGTGCCTTTTTTATTAAATAATTAATTATTACCAGTGCTCAATTAATTAAAATACTCAATATTCTCATTCATTAATTATCATGATGCTCAACATTACAATTAAATTAAATATTAATTTTCGCTCAGTAGCCTCTGCAATCATGCTACCACGTGTTCAACAAATAAATTCAATTCTGTGTAATTTATTATAAACTCATTCAAATTAATTAAATTAAGTGATCATAAATATTATAAGCTCAATAATCTTATTTATTTATGCATTGGTGCTATTAAAAATAGTAATTCAAGTGTTCAATTATAAACTTCGCTCGGTAACCTCTGATTTCATGTTACTGTTCGCCATGACATTTTTACAATCAAATCAGTGTTCAAATAAATTCAAACTAATTACTTTAATTATTTAAATCAATTACTCGAGCTCAATCTTATAATTTGCATTCAATTAATTACGTATTCATGAGCTCAGACAATTAACAATATTAAATAATTAAATCAACGATTTAATTGTGTAACCCAGTGATATTATGTGCTGTGACAAATAAAAATATTGTTATATTTTTTAATATGCGTGTTTTTCCAATATCCCAACCACCAACAAGTCCTGGCATGTATTTATTTTATTATTATTACAACATTTTATGGTCCTTCGAGCCGAATGGTTGGTTGGTTGTGTCGATAGCATCATCAGTGGGCAGCTGTACTCATATAAATCCATTAACAGGTTACGGAGCTCAACATGGGAGATAATGAGGAGAAGGAGGATCCTCCCAAGGAGATTCAGCACTCAATGGGTCTGGAAGGCATCACCACGGATCCACATCTCTTTCCGGTGATCAGTGTCGACGACACACACGCACTCACTGATTCCAGTGTCACCGACACTGGGAACAACGTCGATGGAGATGCTCTCCCGAGATCCAAGAACAGGCGCACTCCAAAGAAATCGACGATTTCTCCAGCACTTGAGCTCAAAGTGATCAGCCAGCACTCACGGCTCAGAGCATTCTCAGACTGGGAAGCTCTGGCCGCTACACTCACCGTTGCCGACGGTTTAGCTCAACTCAAGTCGAGGCTTGAGATACTCGAGGGTGAATGGCACCAGTTCAATCTCACTCATGATTCATTAGCACTCACCTGCACCAAGGAGTTCTTGGAGAGCTCATATGTCAAGGATGGGGTATACGATCTGGTGTATCGGTCGTATATTGCTGCCAAAGGCAAACTCATTGCACTCATCAACTCAATACCAGTTCCAGCTGCTGCTCCAGCTGTCGTGCACTCAACCCGGGCTCCAACTCATCTGCCAACACTCGCAATTCCCAAGTTCGATGGGCGTTACGAAAACTGGCCTGAATTCAGGGACTCATTCACCTCCATGGTGATCAATGCTGAAGAACTTGCTCCAGTCCAACGTCTCCAGTATTTGAAGAGCTGTCTTCAGGGACAGGCTGCACTCAGCCTTGCTAGCGTACAAATGTGCGACGACCAATTTGTACCTGCTTGGAACCAACTCAAGGAGAGATACAACAATCCTCGTCTACTCATTGGTGCTCAATTGGACAAGCTCCTCAATATGCATGCGCTCACTTCACGCTCATCTGAGCAGCTCAATTACCTTCTGAACACCGTTTCAGAGGTAATCAACGCACTCAACGCACTCGGGGTACAACTACATTCGGATATGAATCCACTGCTTACGCAGTTGATCATATCTAAACTGGATTCACACAACAGGGAGCTCTGGGAGAACAAAATGGGTGCTTCCACAGAATACCCAACACTCAAATAACTCAATGACTTCTTGGTCAGTCGTGCTCGGGCTCAAGAACGAGTGGAACAGGCAGCATCGTCAAAACCACCGCGCTCATCTGGGAAAACAGCTTCATACGCTGCTGCAGCTGTTTCTAACTCATCTGGCACTCAACCTCCAGCTACGCAATCATCTGCTGCACTTACTAAGCCTCCCAAAAAGGCATTCCCTCCTGCACAATATCCTTGTGATTTGTGCAAGGGAGATCACTTTATTGTGCGATGCACTCAATTTTTGGGACTCACTAATGCTCAACGCACTCAAGTCGTTGTTGACAAACGGCTGTGTGAGAATTGTTTTGGACATCACATGCCTGACGCTTGCAACTCACTCTTCAAGTGTAAGGTGTGTCAACAAAAACATCACACCATGATACACCCGGGACTCAACAGTACTCAAAAAACATCCAACTCAGCCGCTAAACGCACTCAATAAGAACGTCTGCTTCCACATGACGACTCGAGCAACGCTCAACTGAACTCAATTGCACTCAACACGTCTGGCACTCATCTTACTTGCACTCATCGCCCAGCAATCTTACTCGCAACTTGCCTAGTGGACTTGATCACCAAGTTAAGTACTCATCCAGTACGCATCTTGCTGGACCGAGGTTCTGAATTATCGTTTGTTTCAGATTCCCTGGTGAACTCACTTAAAATTAAACGCACTCATTCATCTATCCAGATTATTGGTATTGGTGTAGCCAATGCGGGTAGAACTAAAGGTCAAGTCGCACTCAAGCTCTCATCTAGGCATTCAAAAGACTTAGTAATCGTCAGTGCTCATATACTAGGTGGTCTTACTACTCAACTACCATCTGTTGCGCTCAACACACTCAACTGGGACCAATACAAACAACTACAATTGGCAGATCCAGCGTTCATGAGACCAGGACCAATTGATATTATCATTGGTGCCGATCATTATGGTCTTATTATTAAAGATGCACTCATTAAAAGGTCTGAAGGCCTGCCAATCACTCAAGATACCATCTTCGGGTGGATATTACTTGGTCCAGTCACTCAACACACTCATCGACCACCTATTACTTATCATGCTGCTGTCGAGCAGTCTACTCAACAACTTCAAGACCTGCTATCACGCTTCTGGACTCAAGAAGAAATTCCAGTCAGCAAAATCAAGGAACTCAACCCAGATGAAGAGGCGTGTGAAGCTCATTTTCAACAAACTCATCGACGAGACAGTTTAGGACGGTACATAGTCCGACTGCCAGTCAAATCGTCACCTCAACAACTGGGAAATTCGTACTCAGCAGCATACCGCTGTCTTATTCATCTCAAACGTCGTCTAGATCATGACGATCGTTTGAAAGCACTCTATCTTGATTTTCTGAAGGAATACAAAGAACTCGACCACATGGTGGAATCAACTCAATCAACAACAAATGAACCAGCCTACTATCTTTCTCATCATGGAGTATTACGGGAGAGCAGCATTACAACTAAGCTGCGGGTAGTCTTCAATGGTTCCAAATCCACCAGCTCAGGTCTTTCACTCAACGATGTGCTTCACACAGGTCCAAAACTGCAACTAGACATCTTCGACGTACTCATAGGAGTTCGCACTCATAAGCTCATCTTCATAACAGATATCACGAAGATGTTTAGGCAGATTTTGGTCGACGAACGCGATCAATCACTCCAACAAATACTCTGGTTCAACCAACAAGGCCAAATCACTCCATATAAACTCACCACGGTCACCTACGGGACCAGACCAGTTCCATATTTGGCCGTTCGTGCTCTACTTCAATTGGTTGAAGACGAAGGACATCGATTTCTTCTTGCGATCATTCCACTCACCCACGGAAGATATGTCGACGATATCTTTGGTGGTGCTGATGACTTGAACTCATTACAACAAGTTGCTGATCAACTTGAAGCACTCTGCAAGGCGGGCGGATTCCCTCTTGCTAAATGGGCAAGCAATCATCCAAAATTACAACAACTCAATCATGTGGAAGCGATCAAGAATCACAAATTCGAGGATTCAGACTCCAGCACCAAGATTCTGGGCATGTACTGGTCCTCATACTCAGATCAGTTTTACTTCAAGTAATCACCACCATGCTCAACTCAAAAATTTACAAAAAGGATCATTTTATCAGAGATTGATCAAATCTTTGATCCTCTTGGATTTCTCGCACCACTCATCATTCGAGCCAAGGTATTCATGCAGGAGCTTTGGCTCGAAAAGCTCAGCTGGGACACTCCATTGGCAGCTAATCATCGGCATAAATGGAGAAACTTCAAGAATGAACTCAAACTCATCTCTGAAATCAAAATTCCAAGATGGATCCACTCATCCACGTGCTCAACCACCGAAATCCATGAATTCTCGGACGCCTCACAATTGGCAATGGCAGCTGCCGTGTTCATCAAAGTCCACACACCTGCTCATGGAGTCAGAGTTACGCTGCTCTGCTCTAAAACCAAGGTAGCTCCGTTAAAAAGACTAACGATACCAAGGTTAGAACTCACCGCAGCTCACATGTTGGCAAAACTCATAAAACACTGCCAGAGCACTCTAAATCTCACTCAATCGCCAACATACTTGTGGACGGACTCAACAATCACTCTCACGTGGATTAAATCTCATCCGTCTCGCTGGAAGGAGTTTGTTTGGAATAGGGTGTCACATATTTAAGATCTACTTCCAGATGGCCACTGGAATTTCATTCCGGGCACACAAAACCCAGCAGACTGCGCAACGCGAGGGTTGACACCTACTCAACTCCGTGATCATCAACTATGGTGGACTGGCCCACCATGGTTGCTCAAGAGTTCATCGTCCTGGCCTAAATGCCCATCAATTAATGATACAGGAGCTCAAGCAGAAGAACGGCCTGGATTGGCCCTATTCTCATCGAATTCATCACTGAAATCAAGGTGGCCTATTATGGAACGGCCAATACCACTACTACGCATGTTACGAGCTTCTGCAATCTGCTTTAGACTCCGTGACATGATCAAGAAATCACCGAACTCATCACTCAAGACTCCAATTACTTCTGGTGAAGTAATTTACGCACTCAACTTCTGTATCAAAGAAACTCAACGTATTCATTTTGCAACCGAGATCAACATGCACTCCAAACACGCACCATGGCCTAATGGTCATCCATTTGCTCGATTGGTTGCATTCATTGACACCGACGGCATCATTCGAGTAGGTGGACAATTGGAGAATGCTCCAAATCAAGACCAAAGTAAGCATCCTGCTATTCTATCACGGAATGCGGCACTCACTAAACTCATCATCTCTGATGCTCATCAGCGTACCATGCATGGTGGTACTCAACTTACTCTTGCATTCATACGACAAAAGTACTGGATTATTGGCGGTAGACAACCAGTACGCTCAGTTATACTCAAATGTATAAAATGCGCACGACATCGTGCTGATAGAGCTCAACAACTCATGGGTCAGCTACCAGTATCACGAGTTACTCCATCATCCGCATTCACTCACACTGGAGTTGACTATGCTGGTCCAATAACACTCAAAAATTGGAGACGTAGAGGAGCAAAAACATACAAAGGCTGGATTTGTGTTTTTGTCTACCTGTCTACGTCAGCAGTACATCTAGAGGTAGTCAGCGACTACAGCTCTAGTGGGTTCATAGCAGCACTTCGCAGATTTATCAGCCGACGAGGCATCTGCACAGCACTCTACAGCGATTGCGGAACGACGTTCAAAGGCGCTGAAAATGAACTCAACCGTCTGTTCACTCAAGGAACTCAAGAGTCAAGAGAAATACTGGATCACATCACTGTGAACAGTATTGCTTGGCATTTCAACCCACCAGCAGCTCCACACATGGGTGGAAAGTGGGAAGCTGCTGTCAAATCACTCAAACACCACCTAACTCGAACAGTGGGAGAATCTTCATTCACGTTTGAAGAATTTACGACTCTTCTTACGCAAATTGAAGCTATATTGAATTCAAGACCATTGGAGCCACTCACGGAAGATCCAGATGACATTGATGCACTCACTCCTGGTCACTTCTTAATTGGACCAGCACTCAACATGATTCCTGAACCAGCACTCATCGATACAAATAGTTCTCGATTGTCAAGATGGCAATTTTTACAACAACGTGTTCAACAGTTCTGGAATCATTGGTCTACAAGTTATCTTCAGAGACAACTGGCAATCACCAAGTGGCAACGTCCAACTCATCAAATTCAAGTTGGGTCACTTGTATTACTCACCGACGAAAGGTTTCCACCAACAAGGTGGCCTCTCGCTCGTATCATCGCACTCCACCCTGGCAAAGATGGGTTGACCAGGGTTGCTACACTCAAAACAGTGAACTCAACACTCACTCGTCCAATCACGAAGCTTGCACTCCTACCAATTGAACCAGAACCTCAAGATGATAAAGAATAACTCAACTGGTTCAATGACATGCTCAACGAAAGATCACGTACTCAAGAACTCATCAATCATCAACTCTGTTGCTAATGGCGGGCGGAATGTTGCGTAATCGAAACTATAAAAGAATTTAAATTCATTTAATTTAAATTCGAATATAGTTTCACTTCCGGCAGATAGAGGCAGCACCTACTGGGGCCTCTTTCATAAATTAAAACTTGATCATGCGCAGCTCGGCGCATGCGCATCTGCCTTTTTCCTGCTTCGTGTCGAGAAGACGGCCGCCATTATCTTTCGTATACACATTCAACAGATAACACGTGTTATAATTTAATCTTATCATTTTGTGATCATCTCAGAGTAATTAATTTAAATAATAATTTAATTAAATTCAGCATTCATCAAGCTCATTAAAACTATAATTATTTTTATAATTTTGGGCACCAGAGCTCAGAAAATAATTACAAAAAGAACTCAAGAATTCAAGTGATCGACGACCACGTTTCTCAAGAGGTTATTCACAAGGGAGACATCACAGGTGCCTTTTTTATTAAATAATTAATTATTACCAGTGCTCAATAAATTGAAATACTCAATATTCTCATTCATTAATTATCATGATGCTCAACATTACAATTAAATTAAATATTAATTTTCGCTCAGTAGCCTCTGCAATCATGCTACCACGTGTTCAACAAATAAATTCAATTCTGTGTAATTTATTATAAACTCATTCAAATTAATTAAATTAAGTGATCATAAATATTATAAGCTCAATAATCTTATTTATTTATGCATTGGTGCTATTAAAAATAGTAATTCAAGTGTTCAATTATAAACTTCGCTCGGTAACCTCTGATTTCATGTTACTGTTCGCCATGACATTTTTACAATCAAATCAGTGTTCAAATAAATTCAAACTAATTACTTTAATTATTTAAATCAATTACTCGAGCTCAATCTTATAATTTGCATTCAATTAATTACGTATTCATGAGCTCAGACAATTAACAGTATTAAATAATTAAATCAACGATTTAATTGTGTAACCTAGTGATATTATGTGCTGTGACAAATAAAAATATTGTTATATTTTTTAATATGCGTGTTTTTCCAACATCCCAACCACCAACCAGTCCTGGCATGTATTTATTTTATTATTATTACAACAAGGTTGAATGACTTGTATCTCTAAAACTATTATTTTAAAAAATATATGAAGTTAACGTTATTAAAATTTTTAATTTTAGCAAAATTTTGAGATTAATCATTTTATAATTAAATAATATTTATATTTTTACCGTACGATGGACGGTGTGGCTCAATAAGTTATAGATTAAATTGAACGGAATATAGTATAGTGCCGGATAGCTTAACTGGTAGAGCACTCGGCGCGATACCGACATGGTCTGGGTTCGATTCCCAGTTCGGGCTATCTATATTTTTCTCAATTTATCTATAAATTGTCTTATTGAGAAGGTTTGCATGTTTAGGTTTCCACTTATTAAATTGTCTTAATTTCTTACTTAATAATTAAAAATGTCTAGAGCGCTGCCGTGGCAATTAAACCAATTAAGTCAAGGTCACACGAAAGCAACCTTTTTCTAAAAACATAATTAGCTGATAAACTAAACGCTGCTGTAGCGATAGTTTAAAAACTAGTAAGCGCTGCTTAATAATTAAAGGACTAACATAAAAAGCATATTTTATTATGTTAAATCATTAGACTGCCAAAAATGTATGTAAGTAAGCTATCATTTTCGTTTAAATTAATGATTATTTTGATTTAATAATTAAAATACTATCAGTAATTTATGAAAGATAATGATTAATACATAAATATACAAAATATAAAAAATACCCTTAAATACTCATCCAAATTAGTTTAAGAACCCATTTAATTTCGAATTTATTCCTAAAATAGATTGTAAATACATAATTTTGAATATCTTACAAATTTTGATTTTTTTTTTGGTAAGTAATTAATAAAATAAACCGAAAAACTACTAAAAATATAAATATTATTTAATTATAAAATAACTAATCTCGAAATTTTGCTAAAATTAAAAATTTTAATAACTTTAACTTCATATATTTTTTAAAATAATAGTTTTAGAGATACAAGTCATTGAACTTTTTTTATAGAAAATTAAATTTTCTACAAAAAAGTCATTCACGTTTTTTCTCTAGACTCCACCGTTCATGAGTTAACAGCAAAAAACCATCGATTTGAAACGAAATTTGACATTAAAGACTCACAGGAGAGCTAGAGTTGAACTCAGAGCTAAGCAGATACTGGCTTTTTTGAAGAGCATACAATTCTCTTTAAGAAAAACTTTGGACCCATACGATACATAAAAGTAGGGCTGAAGTTTATTAATTGAAAAGAAAAAAAACTAAATTTACGTGCTTTTAGCATGGGAAAACTTTAACGACGTTGTTCCGGTTGTTAATATTAATATTAAGAGCTCAAAATTGGACTGAATTTATATTTTAACATATAGAACAAGATTTTCGATGGGGAGCGAAAAAAAAAAAATGTTCGTTTCAAACGGAGCACCCTAATACATATATATATATATATATATATATATATATATATATTGAAACGTTAGGGATAGTTCAAACTGTATTTTTGATCTTTATATACAGCATTCGTGAGTTTTTTCCCTACTAGCTCAGCGACAAGACTCGTCTGTTCTAATTTTGAACCGAACTAACCTTACAATACTAAACTAACGCTAATACTTAGTCTAATATTGGAGTTCGGCAAGATTTTCTTGGGTGTCCTTGAACTTATCTGGTAGATGATCCTCCAGAATACCCCTCTTGTATCGTGACGATTGTATTCAGCTGCGGCTACTCTTATATTAACTTATAGGAGGTGGACTGGATACACAGAGGAATTCACTCAACACTGGTTCAGTTTATTAACAGAATAATTATTTATTTAACTAATAATTATCTGCTTTGCCACATCGCACACACACTGTCTGATGTTAAATAACTAACTGTGAATAATATCGATGTTACTGTGACTGACTGCATAGGACCTTCTATCAGTTTACTAAATAACCGTCTGAATTTACCCGATAAATTGTATAATACTAAATGATTATTGTATTTATTAACTAAGTGTAATAAATACACTGAATAATTAACATAATTTACTAAATGTAATTCACTATAACGCTAATTATTGCTCACAATATCTGGTATTAATAATGCTTCCGGTTACGGTACTAAGTGATCTTAAAATAAACGGTAACTCAACTTGTTTTACTACTTAAGTTGCTCCTACGCTTGAACAGCCGGAAAAGGTGTCAAAAGTTCATTAGCACGTGCTTTTATAGACGGCTGCACCATGTCCTGATTCAGAAATCTAATTTGGAATGATTCAATCCATGTTAGAATGTATACCTATATATAGTCAATTTTGCCAACTTTGAATTGTTTTAGATCGTGTTTGAATTATTTTAAATTAGATTTCTAAGTCAGGGTGTTTAAGCACGTGATAATGACCACACGAATATAATCGGAGGCGCACGATCCCACATCGTAAAATATATATATATTTATGTGGAATGGTCATTTTGAGGTTTAAGTTTTTTTTATTTTTATTGTTTTATTGCACCTTTGTACTTAGCAGTAAGTATTTTTTTTAAAAAGGTTGTAAATAAAGGGATTTAGAAAAATTCCCTAATGAACAGATGTTTAGTTAAGAGATTTTAGAAAATATTTGTATATGTGGGAGCGTAAGTATAGATTTGTCGTGGGGCAAAAATGTATGTTACAAGTACCGATAGTGTAAGAGCGAAGTATGACCGATGCGTGGGGTGAGAAACCCAGGTAGCAAGTAAGAACCAAATTGTATGGGACTCAAAGAGACAGTTCCTAACTAACTTTGATGTAAGACAGACTTCTGTCCTTTTATCTCTGCAATTTTACTTTGAATAAATACTTAATTAAATTTTAACCGCTCCGTGATCCCATAATAATAATTACATCTTTATTAATCTTAGTATCCTATCCTAAAATCCGATACAATATATATAATATCTGTTTTCGGCAAAAATGGATAGATGCGTCCTATATTCCCGGATATATCCCAGAATATATCTGGAGATATATCCCATGATATTTTCGGAGATATATCTTCGGATACTTTTTCCATATATATCCTAACATATATATATTTTTTTTCGTGGGTGTAGTCTCTATATTGTAATTGTATAATAGTATTAGACATATTGTCATGCTTTTTTCATTACAACAAAAATAATTAACACCGTCTTAACAGACCATAAAACCGTAAAACATAGCTATGACTTACAACATAATTACCAATCATCAAAAATTATTTTATTTAAGATTGTTACATGAATTTTCAACAGTGGCACGTGTGAGGAAGACTGTGATACCACCATCATCTCAAACCATGAATGATCTATTGTTTGGAAAAAGTGCATTAATAAGTGCTAAAACTAGACGGCTGCGACCAGTGACAAGTTCAATTTCATCACAAGAAACTCGATTTATACCTCTTCACAGTCACAAGAGTCGAGTGGACCAAACTAGTGTTGCAGTAAACTACCAAAATACAAATAACTTTGACGAAATAAAAAGAGGATCTTCTGGTATGTATAAAACTAATACAGTAGTATAAATTTTGTAGTAAAATTGCAATTTCTTGAGCGTCCCATTCTAAACGTAAGGAAATCGATTTTTTTTTTTTTTTAATAAAAGAACTCATGAGGGAACATTCCCAGGTGTCCCCCTCCGATTTCGATAGAACTAAAATATGTAATTCTCCCTCGAAATCTACGAGACATGTACTTCTTTAACTTCCTGCGAACTAAATCGGAAAAAAATGATAAAAAACGTTTTTTGGAGTTTACTCCTTAAGGATCGATTTTCATATGGCCCCCAGTATGGAAAAAATATGAGGAGTAAAATCTACTGAACGAATGACCTCTACGTTTTTGTACGCAACCTATTCTGCGCACCTTTCACTTTTCAGGCGAGAGTATTAAGAGGTACATAGGGTATGCTAGTCTAGTTGAGAAGTTGATTTCCTGCGAAAAATAGTTACAGGTCTCCTAAAAATATGGTTGATCCAAAAGAAAAGAAAATTTCAATTGTTCTTAACAAAAAACCATTAAAAACATTAGCCGCCTAGCTTTTTGGCGAAATCTCAAAAAGTATAAGTGATAGCACAAATATTAAAGAAGTTTCTGGAAAAGCAGAAACTTTTAGTAAAAAAGTTCTCGAGTCCCTGAATTGTAGCTCTAATATTTATAATTTTAATAGAACGTTGAAAATCGGCTCTTTCGCTGCAGTTTTGGCATGCGTGCGCCACCACTCTGATGAGCGTAGTTTTTAAATAATTTTTTTATGCAATTAAATATTACTTAAAAAACTATTAAAAATTCTGGTATCATCTAGATACTTCAAAGAATATGATTCTGCGGTAATACAAGTTGCATAACCATTTCTCAAAAAGTTATTCAATTGTAAATCAACATTCTTTTTACGGGTTTGTATTGTCATAAAAGTTTAAATAATTAGTCTATAAATTTTTTGTTTCTTGGAGCCCTTTTCATAAACATACTCAACAAGATGACGTTATGAAAGTTTATAGAACATTTTATTTCATTAATTTTTAATTTTTAAAGTAACAAAAAAATTTAAAGAATGTATGTTTAATAACTTTTTTTTTTAATTTTAAGCTATTACTGATTTCATATTCTTGTTAGGCATTATATGATTACGGTAATGGTCTATAATTGGGGCTCCACCTGTTTATATCAAGCAAAAATCCAAAAATGGACAAATCGCTATGAATCAAGTTTCATTCTTTAACGTTTGTCGGCAGACTGACGATACCTGTGCTTAATTAGATATTATGTAAGCCACAGTAAGTTATAAGTGGATACCGAGGTATAAATTATGCTTGATTTAGCTATTAAGTTCATTATTTTTCAGTTCCGTGCTACACTGCACTATTTGACATATTTTTCTTATCATTCTATGTATCGACTCTTAAGTCAACTACCAAAACTTAAGGTATATGCCTATTTGCCATAATGTTTGTAGTTTCGTCTTAAGTACGTTAACGGACTCGTCAGTAAGGCTATGTTAACGCACTCTTGCTTTAGACTACATCTCTTACCCATGTAACAATTTCCAGTACAAGTCAATGGTCAAGGCACTTTTCTCAAGAATCTTTTGATAAATTCTACATAGACTTGCTCAAGATGACATACACAAGTTGATCTTGTGAGAGTCTTGCGTAAGCCTGGTCTCAAATCCACTAGTTGTCTATGTCTTTATATGACTCTGTATCTTGCTGCAGACACTGGTCCACAGATTTATATTGCAAGTCTTGCACAAGACTTGTTTAAAAACTTTGTGTAATGTTATACTTCAAGAATTGTAAAAGAATCTTGAATATATCTTGCTCAAGATGTATTGATACAGTTAACTTGGGCATGTCTTGTACCAGAATCTATCTGCAGATGCTTGGGCATATCTTACGCCAGATCTGCTCAAGACGTGTCATATTACGCTGTCTATCTCACTCTTGTCTCTCTCATTTTATCCCCTCCAGCGGCACACGTTACCAGAGCTCAGTAGTACTCAATTGAAGTTATAATCGGACAGAAAAACATTTTTAATACGGAGTTCCTTTGCAAAATTAGAAGCGCCGTAGTAATTACAAGTAAAATTTAATTCATAACCTATAATAAGATATGTTTCTTCATAGATGGTTTGATTTTAATAAAATTATTTTTTTTTAATTATTTAAGAATAACACGAAAAATTCTACACGCGGAAAATTATCTAATAAATTTAACTCGTTAATTGTGAATAACTGCCCGGGTTGAAAATACTGATTAAAAAAAATTGAGAAGCGGTCACTCCATGCAAACTGTATATCTATATATGGGGCATTCCAAGCCAAATCGACCACTTTTGACCCCGACCCCTTTCGATTTGGCTGAAAATTTTTTTTCCTTTTCTACCCCATTAAAATCATTTTTCAGGAAATTTCCAAATTTTTTTACCCAACCAAAAAAAAGTTATGAATTTTTCAAAAATAAGGCTTTTATTTTTTTAAATAGCTATAACTTCTTCAAAAATTGACTAATTGGGACGTTTTTTTTTTTTTTAATTTTTGTCTTTGAATGTACTTTTCAGAAAAAAATACAATGAAATTTTAAGATGATAAACTCTATGAAATTTTTGTTTTTTTTTATAAAAACCGCCATTTTCTTAAAGTTCGCCATTTTTGGTTTTTTTTTAATTTCTCAAAAAAATCTTCAATTAATCCTGCAATTTTTCCCGCCAATCCCAGAGTGGGCGGACTTTTCCTTCTATTTTTTTTTCAATTGAAAAAAAAAATTTTGCCCAGTTGGGCTTATTTTACAAAAAATCACTCTGGAAATTTTTGAGAATTTATCGACGACTTCAGAGCTTGAAAAATTGAGACAAAAAAATTTTTTGAAACTGGTAATCTCTAAAAAATTTTGATTTTTTTTAACAAAAATTGAGAAAAAAAAAATAGAAGATACCTATAAATAATTTTATTGTAATTTTTTTTGAAAACTACACCTGATAATAAAGACAATTACAAAAAAATTGCCCGTTGGTTTATTTTTGACCAAGTCACAGGCTTTTGAAATAGCGATGTGCGTTAGATTTATTTTTCGAAAGCCTGTGACTTGGTCAAAAATAAACCAAAGGTCAATTTTTTTTTCATTTTCTTTGTTTCTGAAAACAAATAAATAATTTTATTGTTATTTTTTTTTTTAAACTACACCTGAGTGTAGTTTTCAAAAAAAAATTACAATAAAATTATTTATAGATATCTTCTATTTTTTTTTTCTCAATTTTTGTTAAAAAAAATCCAAATTTTTTAGAGATTACCAGTTTCAATTAATTTTTTCGTCTAAATTTTTCAATCTCTGAAGTCGTCGATCAATTCTCAAAAATTTCCAGTGTGTTTTGTGAAATAAGCCCAATTGGGCAAAATTTTTTTTTCAATTGATAAAAAAAAGTAGAAGGAAAAGTCTGCCCACTCTGGGATTGGCGGGAAAAATTGCAGAATTAATTGAAGTTTTTTTTAAGAAATTAAAAAAAAATCAAAAATGGCGAACTTTAAGAAAATGGCGGTTTTTATAAAAAAAAAAAAAAAAATTTCATAGAGTTTATCTCTTTTCAATCAATCGATCAATATTTTTTAACAGGATGGGCCTGCATGAACAATTACTCGTACGTTTCTAGATAGTGTTCAATTATGGGCTAAAAACACCCAATTTTAAGTAATTTTCAAATAAAAAAGAATTAAAAATAAAACAAAACGAATCCGTTGTTATTCTTTCCGTATTTATTTTCATTCCGGTCCAGGCTCACTCTAAATTGCAGGGTAAATTTTGTCGAAAAATTCATTCCACGTATGAAATACGATAGTGAAATTTTTTTTTAATTTTTATAAAAATTGTAATCAGTTATTTTGATACTAAAATACAGATATTGATTTTTTTTTTTCATTATATTGAAAATAAATTTTTTTAATTTTCAATTACATTCTTAATGCCAAGCTCTTGAAAAATTAGTGTTCTGATCGAGTTCAAGAGTTCGATACTAAAATGAAAATAACTAAAAAACAATGCAGAATTTGAAAAAATTGTACTAGAAATAATGTGTAGAGAATAAAATTGTCAACAAAAAAAATAGTATAACATTTTGTGATAAGTCTGATAGTTTCGCCAGAAAAGTAAAAAGACCATGAAATTTATTATAACTTTACTTCGAGCTCCAATAACTTTTGGACAGATTGATTGATTAAAAAATGACCAGAGACTTCTTTTGTAGAGCCTTCAATTTCCTACAAAAGTATGTATTAGTCTATTCGATCTATTGATCGGTTAACGAGTTAAAAATACTCGAAGCTAAAAAAGAATTTTTCCGCGTTATTTAAATGGGAAATCGAATTTTTCAATAAGCTCGGTCTGTAATCGACGTAGACTATTTTTTCTTCAGCGAGTAATTTTTTTGTGTGTTTAATTCTCAATTTTCCACATGCACTTAAAAAAGAAAAAAAAAATCGGAAAACCGCCTGATCCTGCGAGCCAGCCCCAAATCTTCCCGCTGTTTTTGAGCTCAAGGAACTCAATATTTTTTTGAAATTATCTCAGCATTGAAATCTCTTGAACGATTCATCCGGGTTTGTTGGTTGAAGCGGCATTCGATGCTGGTTATAGAGCTTTAGAACTGATTAGATTTTGAAATAGATCAATTTGCTATAGTCGATAAGTTGAAAACCTGCGAAAAATAGTTACAGGTCGCCTAAAAATATGGTTGATGGCTTAAACGATCCAAAATGGCGCCTAGAAAAAAGCGTTTTTTGGATTTTTTCTGGAAAAAAAAATTACAATTGTTTTTTAACAAAAAACCGCTAAAAAAATTAGCCGTCCAGCTTTTTGGCAAAATCTCAAAAAGTATGTGATAGCTCAAATAGTACAAAGTTTCTGAAAGAGCAGAAAATTTTAGTAAAAAAGTTCTCGACTCCCCGAATTGTAGCTCCAATATTTATAATTTTAAGTCAACGTTGAAAATCGGCTTTTGCGCGGCAGTTTCGGCATGCGCGCGCCGCCACTCTAGTGAGCCTAGTTTTTAAATAATTTTTTTATGCAATTAAATATTAATTAAAAAATTTAAAAAAATTCTGATGTCATCTAGACACTTCAAAGAATATGATTCCGCGGTAATAAAAGTTGTATCACCATTTTTTAAAAAGTCATTCAATTGTTAATTAACATTTCTTTTACGGGTTTGTGTTGTCATAAAAGGCGGTATAAAAGTTTAAATAATTAATCTATAAATGTTTTGTTTCTTGGAGCCCTTTTTCTAAATATACTCAACAAGATGACGTAATGAAAGTTTATAAAATATTTTTATTTCATTAATTATAAATTTTTGAAGTCACTAAAAAATAAAAAATTTAAATAATGTATGTTAAATAATTTTTTTTTTCCATTTTTTTCTAGAACATAAAAAAATTACAAAAACAGCAACCTGCAACTATATAGCAAAAAAAATTTTTTTCTATTTTTTAAAAAACAGCTGTATTTTGGAGCACAAAAAAGTCCAAGCACTGACTCGACTTGTCAACAAACAAATTGCTGTAACTTTGCAACTATTGCAGATACAGTTTTCGACCTATAAATCGTTTTTATACAGTATGAGTTAAGCTTTCTTATAAATATTTGATACTTCTTTAACTACACGCATTTATCTATAAAAATTAGCATTTTCTATTTCTTACAATGCTTACATCTCATAAATGAAGCTGAATAAATTTGCTAAACGACCTATGCATTGGCTTAGTTGAACGAATTTTTCCGCGGTCCGTGGGGTCTTCGGAAAAAAAAAAAAAATTTAGAAATTTTTTGTATCGCGGTATTTTTCATGTTTGCGTCATAGCCGGCGCTTTTAAAAAATTTTGAAAAAAATGCACTTAAACTAGAGATTTCAAGCTATAAAATGCTTTTTTTTCGAATCTCGATGCGATTATTTTTCACCAAGTTACAGCTTTCCAAAAATTACTGAAAAATTTATAAAATTTTTCTGTTCCTTTAATTTTTTGCGTAAGTGTATATATATGGGGCATTCCACGCCAAATAGGCCACTTTTGACCCCGACCCCTTTATATTTGGCTGAAAATTTTTTCTCTTTTTCTACCCGATCAAAAACATTTCTCATAATTTTTTCAAATTTTTTCACCCAACCAAAAAAAAGTTATGAATTTTTGAAAAAAATGGCTTTTTTTATTTTAAATAGCTATAACTTTTTTAAAATTCAACTGATTGGGACGTTTGTTTATTAAAATTTTTGTTTTTAAGTTTACTTTTTGAAAAAAAATACAAAAAAATTATTGCAACCTATCTTCATTGTTTTTATGTAGATATTTAAAAAACATCAAAAATTTTTTGATGTTTACCATTTTTGATTTTTGAATTTTTTTTTTTATATTAAACTTTGATATTTTCTGCAAATCTTCAAATTTTTTCAGAGTGGTGTTTTTTCGATTTATATTTTTTATACCAATTGAAAATAATTTTGATAATTTGAAAAATATAATATAAAAAAAAAAAAATCACAATTGATATTTTATTTTTCAAATTATTAAAATGATTATAACTCGAAAACTAAGGACTTTAGGGACTTGACTCATATGACTTTTTTTGAAGGGAATAAAATTTCCTATAAAATTCCCACTAGCATTTTCAGTGTACTTTCATTGGTTTACGCTCTGCAATCCAATAAAGGTCAATTTCATAGGAAAAATGAGTTCCGCAACGGACACAAGTGAAACAGCTGGAATAACGCAGCTAAGTAACTATGGGCCCTTTTGAAGAACACCAAATGCCCTACGATTTGCGACCAAAACCGCGTTGATATCATGAAACGCAGCTGAGTATTAGAAAGTTGAAAAAAAAGTAATTTAATTTACGTGTATTTTAAATAGGAAATCTTTGAATTCAAATGGAAAGTACTTACCATTGGAATTAAGAGCTCATATTTGGTGAGAATTTTTGTTTTTCGATGTAGATTGAGATTTTGCTTGAGCACTTGAAAAAAAAACTTTTGCGGAAATGAATCACCCTCATATGTAATGAACACTCACATTCGGTTACTTCACGAAACTGTTATACTCGTGATTGAAAATTAAAAAAATGTATTTTTAATGTAATTAAAAAAAAAAAATTTTTTAAAATGATCATGTTATGGCCCCGTAAAAATTTTATGTAATTTATTATACTTATTTTGATTTTAAGAAATTTATAAATTTCTCAGAATAACTTGTTTCGGGGAATTCACGGGGAAACGAGGATGTAAAATTATAAAATAATATATTTATTTCGTGGTTTTAAATTTTATTTTCACACATATTTAATCATTAACTATTTAATGAAAATTTATAAAATGAAAAATTATTTATATTCATAGTAAAGTTGCTATTTAAATCCATATATCGATTATTCTTATGTAGTACAATATCGTTTCATAATATAAATTTATTTAAAGTTCACAAATTGAAAGTTATTACTTGAATAAATATTTAAATTATTATTTAGATTCGTAATATATTGTAACGTAATTTAAATTCACAAATTTATCATTTAAATGAATGATGATTGAAATTATTATTGCTTTCTAATTCACAAATTAAAATTGATTATTTAGATTAATATTTAAATTATTATTGAGAATATTATGAATTCATATTTCACAAATTAAAATTAGATTCATAAAGAAATATAATTTGAATTCACAAACTAACACTATTATTTATATTCTTATTTATGAATATTTGAATATTTCGATTATTAATTTTCGTTGAATAAAGTTGCAAAATATGTTATTTAAATATATTTCGATTTAATATTAAATGACAACTATTTAGAATTGATTTTCATTAAATAAAGTAACAAAAAATATATTTTGTATATATTTCAATTTTTAAATTAAATGAAAGTTATTGAAAAATTAATTTTCATTAAATAAAGATACAAAATATATTACATAAATTTATCCAATTTTAACATATGTATATTATTCTATTTGTGTACATTCATTTTTATCCATGTATATATATATACATATATATATATATATATATATATATATATATATATATATCCGCATATATACATGAGTAAGGGATGATCGAAGGATGAGGAGTTCGTAAAAATCAATATCTGTATTTTAGTATCAAAGTAACTGATTACGATTTAAAAAAAAAAATTTTAAAACATTTCATTATCATATTTCATAGCATTTTTCGTGTTATCCTCAAATAAATTAAAAAAATAATTTTATTAAAATCAAACCATCTATGAAGAAACATATCTTATTATAGGTTATGAATTAAATTTTACTTGTAATTACTACGGCGCTTCTAATTTTGCAAAGGAACTCCGTATTAAAAATGTTTTTCTGTCCGATTATAACTTCAATTGAGTACCACTGAGCTCTGGTAACGTGTGCCGCTGGAGGGGATAAAATGAGAGAGACAAGAGTGAGATAGACAGCGTAATATGACACGTCTTGAGCAGATCTGGTGCAAGATATGCCCAAGCATCTGCAGATAGATTCTGGTACAAGACTTGCCCAAGTTAACTGTATCAATACATCTTGAGCAAGATATATTCAAGATTCTTGTACAATTCTTGAAGCATAACATTACACAAAATTTTTAAACAAGTCTTGTGCAAGACTTGCAATATAAATCTGTGGACCAGTGTCTGCAGCAAGATACAGAGTCATATAAAGACATAGACAACTAGTGGATTTGAGACCAGAATTACGCAAGACTCTCACAAGATTGTTATATGGGTACTAGTACGCACCGGCATAAAACAGTTTTGTAGGCTTCAGCCGGACACTATACTAGCGAAGGAAGGCAGATACCATCCAAACTACTTGCAACAAAATGTTATGTGAGCTGTTGTACACATTAAAATACTGAAATAACAAAAATATGCTGATTTTCACTATTACAAGAGTTCAAAAATTAGTTGTAACTCTTAGATAGACCGTTCTATCTCCACCGTCCATCTTACCGTATTATATAAAATTACTTATATTTATTAGAAAAATTTATTTTTGAAAATTTTTGAAAATTTGCATGATTTTATGTTATATTTATCATTTTTACCCACTTCAATTGCAAGGTTCAGATAGATATCTAGTGTTAGAGACAAAAACTCATACAGAAAATTTAATCCGCCGTGTAGCTGAACACGTGGAAAAAGTTTAATGATAGATCTCTAAGGTGTAAGCACTTGGAACTTTGAAAAATATCTGGAGCCCCACTTCTAGACCATTACCAAATATTTTTGAAAATTTTTTTTTCACCATATTGTTAGCGTAAGAAAATAATGATTTAAAAAAAAATATTTTTTTTTTTAAAAACGCATTTATAATTTTTATACATAAATGCGTGTTGTTAGAGAACTATAACAGATAAACGTTAGGATTAAAATTTATATAAAGCTTAACTCATACTGTATAAAAAATACTTGAAGGTCGAAAACTGTATCTGCAATAGTTGCAAAGTTACAGCAGTTCGTTTGTTGACAAATCGAGTCAGTGCTTGGACTTTGTTGTGTTCCAAAATCCAGATGTTTTTTAAAAAAAAAAAAAAAATTTTTTCCACATTGTTGCAAATTGCTGTTTTTGTAATTTTTTTGTGTTCTAGAAAAAAATTAAAATAAAAAAAATTGTTTATAACAAATTCTTAAACAAATAAATAAATAAATTGTTATCGTAAATAATTTTTTCTTGCCATTATATTTAGAAATGTAAATTATGATTAAAAAAAAAATTATTCCTTAATTATTTATTTAAATAATCAAAATATGAAAAAAACGGTTATAAACAATATTGTTTTAAGAAATAAATTTTTTTTTAGAATCATTATTTCCTTACGCTAACAATATGGAGAAAAAAAATTTTTCAAAAATATTTAATTAATCCATTTGTTTATAAAAAATTTATAAACAAATGGCATGAAAAAATTAAAAAATTAATCATAAAATGCCTAACAAGAATATGAAATCAGTAATAGCTTAAAATTAAAAAAAAAACCTGGGCGTCGGTTGGTCCTGCGGGCCAGCCCCAAAACTTCCCGCTGTTATCGAGCTCAAGGAGCTCGAAAACATTAGTGTCGATATATTTTCGAGCTTAAAAATTCTATTACTTGCAATTGTTTTTTTATGATCTTTTCAAGCTCTTCAAGCAATTCAAGATCGAAACAAATTACGTTTTACGCTGAAGTTTGAAAATTTAAGAGTCGAAAATCATTAATGAAGAAGCGGTTTTTACAATTTGTTTCCCGATTATGTTCAATAAAATTAGTGTATTGAGGCAGAAGTCAATTTCAGGGATCAAAATCAAGATTTAAATAAGTTTTGACTTATGTCAGAAACGATAAAATATGAAATATCCGAGAAAAATATTGAAAACGGCGTTTTTTCAATTTTTTAACATCCCGCTAAAAAAATCGATGATTTTCAAAAATTTCGGACGTTATTGTTTTCACCCCAATTTGCGAAAATTAAAATTCCAACAGATGCCGATGTTTTGAGGTTCTAGGAAAATATTCTGACTAAATTCAAGATTATGTCCGAGTGTACGTACGTATGAATGTATGTATTTAAATATTCTCTCACTTTTGAACGGATGACCCGATTTTGATCGTAAATGTGTCATTTGACGCGGCTTGTTAAATACTATAAGCACTGAAAATTTGTGCTTAATCGGTAGGGTACGTTTGGAGATATTTAAAAAATAAAATTTTTTCAAAAATGTTTTTTTTGAATAACTTTTAATTCGCTCTATGGATCGATTCCAAAATCCAATCAGCTCTAAACTTTTATAAGCCGCGTTGAATGCCACCTCAAAAATCCAAATCGATTCATTACCCGGGAAAAAAATTTATATATAATTATATAAAATTATATATAAATTCTTAGATAAAATTAGATACGAGTTTTGGCTTGATCTAATTTTAAATAGTTATATATAATTTTATATAAAATCATTTTATAAAGTTATATATAAAATAACTCTCATTAAAAAAAAAAAAATCTCGCCGACTCATGGACTCGCACCCGAGACCTTTTGGATCGAATTCTAATCTCTTATCCACTATGCTGGATCACACACTTGACGGAAAAAGTGAATTTTATTTATTTGAATACAAATTAAGTTAAGAAAATTAGACATCAATAAATGATTGATTTTGTTATTTGCATTGTATTAAATTATATTATTGTTTATAGGGTAAAGAGACCAATAGCAATATACCGATGAATAGCGGGACGATAATTACTTCTCTTGGTAAATTAAAAAAAATGAGAATTTATTAAGTGAAAACTTTTTAAACTTAACTAAAATGTTTTAAATTTTATATCTCAGTTTTTAATAACTTAATTCATTGTTGAAACTTCGAAATTTTTTAGCTGCCATCCCACTTTTGTTCTTGTTAGACTATTTTCAAGAAATTTGAAAAAAGTTTAAATATACTTTATAACATTTATGATTGCGGTAAATTATAAAATTTTATAGACTTTATAAAATTTTATAAATGATTATAAAATCAGTTATTCCGGATAACCTTACATTATTTGACCGTATCTAAATTATTTCACAAAATATTATGATTCACACACCCACACAGCTTAATAATCACTCAGAAATTGCTATTAGATAGAATTTCTTAGAACTCAATTATGTACAATTTCATATAATTATATGAAAAATTGTCAACCGAATGTATAAATATGTATGATTATGTATAAAATAATATAATTATATATATTTTTATATAATTAAATTAGAAAGATTTATATAATTATATATAGATATCTATAGTTATATAAGGCTATATATGAATTTATATAATTATATATATTTATATATAATTGTATATTTTTATATATAATTAAATATGAAAATTTTTAAATTATTAGATATAATCATATATAATTATACCAAATTATATAAAATTATATAGAATTTTATATAATTATATATGATTATATCTAATTTTATATAATTTTTTTTTCCCGGGTAGTTAAAAAGTTACAAAGAGTTTACACACACACACACACACACACACACACACACACACACACACACACAAACACACACACACACACACTCGGACATCATTCTGAAAATAGTCAGAATAGCTTCTTAGGATCTCAAAACGTCGACATCTGATGAAGACTCGATTGTCAAAAATCGGGGTGAAAACAATAACTTCCCGAATTTTAGAAAATTTACAATTTTCGTAGCGGAAAGTTAAAAAAATTATTTAACATACATTATTTAAATTTTTAATTGTTTTGTTACTTTAAAAATTAATAATTAGTGAAATAGAAATATTTTATAAACTTTCATATCGTCATCTTGTTGAGCATGTTTATAAAAAGGGCTCTAAAAAATTTATAGATTAATTATTTAAACTTTTATACCGCCTTTTATGACAACACAAACCCGTAAAAAGAATGTTAATTTACAATTGAATAACTTTTTGAGAAATGGTTATGCAACTTGTATTACCGCAGAATCATATTCTTTAAAGTATCTAGATGATACCAGAATTTTTAATAATTTTTTAAGTAATATTTAATTGCATATAAAAATTATTTAAAAACTACGATCACTAGAGTGGCGGCGCGCGCATGCCGAAACTGCTGCGCAAAAGCCGATTTTCAATGTTAAATTAAAATTATAAATATTGAAGCTACAATTCGGGGAGTCGAGAACTTTTTTACTAAAATTTTCTGCTTTTTCAGAAACTTTTTCAATATTTGAGCTATCACTTGTACTTTTTGAGATTACGCCAATAAGCTGGGTGGCTAATTTTTTTTAACGGTTTTTTGTTAATAACAATTCTAATTTCATTTTTTCAGAAAAAATACAATAAACGCCTTCTTCTAGGCGCTATTCCGGATCGTTTAAGCCATCAACCATATTTTTAGAAGACCTATAACTATTTTTCGCAGGAAATCAACTTCTCGACTAGACTTAAATAGAATAAAAATACATTATTTAGGTATTTTCATTGCTTTGTTTATTTAACATTTGATATGGTAGTAACTTTTTTTTTTAAACTAGTAAGCCTTTTTGTGCTTATTTAGACAGTCGATCTAAAGGAGTTAAGTCCAATCGTGCGTTGGTGCTGACACACACACACCTTTTTTTTTTTTGTAAATATCGTTGAATCAACTAAACCAAACGATTTCGAAACCTAGCCAGCTGTAAATTTTGATAAAACCCGTCCATTGTCTTTTTAGATGTAGAAATCAGATCTTTTGTTTAAGAGATATTGTGGAAAGAAAGAATATTTTTGGGTGGTTTCTTGCAAATATCTTTAAAACGACTTAACCAATCCCTACGGAAAACATTGATTTGCGGGAATTTATCTTGGAAATATGCAAAAATATATGTCAATATATATTGTAGTGATTGGTATCTTAAATTAATATCACTTATACACTACAATGATAACACATTTATATTAGAAATAATAACACCACAATTAACAGCAGTAAAAGAAAGCAAGAGAGATATATAGTTTATTGGTATACAGATGTATGCTGTTATGCTGTCAATATAAGACTAACTGACTTTTGTCAAGTATCTATGAAACAAGAGAAGAAGGCATTTGTTTTCTAGCTATTCAAATATTTTAAAGATCTGTTTCACATTCGTTACACTACCCTCTTCTCAATAAAATTATCGTCCTGATAATAATTGTGCTGGAAGAATCAATCTTAATTGAAATTAAAATCATATACAATTTTGGTTCGATTCCGCTATGGTCCCAACACACCCTATCTATCACCCTACAGGGAAAAAAACACCATAGCCCAAAAGCAACCCTGTAGGCTAACGCAAAGATAATAAAAAAATAAAAAAATAGTCTATAATTTAATTGAGCTAAGAATTGATAAAAAAAAATAAAATACTCTGCTAAGAAGTTAATCGGTGCGCATGACTCTATTTTCCTATTCAACGAATCAAAATAAATAAAATTAAAAATGTAACCCTCCTCTTGATTTAAGGATCTTCAATGGGAATAGGAACAGTGTCACAATTGGAGATCGTGATGGGCGTAGGTACGAGATTTCGTATAAAAGTATTGAATAGAAGGGTACTTACATTGATCAAGGACTGATCCTATGATCTGGGCTCACGTGACCAAATGCTCAGTTTATTCTATTCTATATTTAAATCGCGCTTACACAATATTGTTAAAGACAATATTGATAATAACACAAAATGGTTTCCAATTTATATGTGACTGATCATTTTTCACAATCAAACGTCAAGCGGTAAACGTAAGATTGTGTACCCCCTACTGTGAACTATTGGTTTGAGCAGCTAGACAGGTAGAAAAATAAGGGATAAAGGAAGGTGGGCTGCCGAAAAGCCTCGTGAAGCTAGTATCTCATTGTTAAAGTAAAATTGTCTGAGAAATAATGCTTTTCAATTGTTTTATGTTAACGAGTATTTATTTATTCGGGACTAAATTTTTTCAAAATACAAAAGGGTTACAAATGGCAATATTTAAAATAGTAAATATGAAAGTGAATGTTTCATGCATATGTTTTACAAATATTTCAAAGTAAATTTAAAAAATACCAGATAATGGTTACAATGTTTAAAACTTACCCTAAACAGATTTTGGTGAGGTGTCAGGACTGTCAGCAGTAACACAGGACACTTATTCACAGGGCGTTCTCGCGATTAATTGATATTATAACGTTCCCTACTATTTCACACGTCCCACGGCGGAGTGTGGTTAGTGTCAAATAGGCGTTATGGCACTCTGTTGGTGAAAATATAACAATAAAATAAACGAAAATAAATTCCTATGGAGACAACCCAAATTCTCCACTGGAAAAACACAGCCCGTCTCAGGCTGGGTTAGAAATCCTTGTTGGGCGCCAGTTCGTGCCCTCCACGAACAAAATTAATTCACCAAGAAATGAAATGAAAATGAAAGAGTGAAAATGAAATAATAAAATCAGGGAGCAGTTCCAAATGTTGGAAAAGGATAGCAAGAATGAGAACAGTATAAATTAAATAAACAATAAGAATACACCGGGTTGACCACCAATTGTTGTTTGATATATTTTAAATTAATATCAATAATGTAATACTCATTAAATCTTGTTTATAATAATAATACTCGCACAATAATAATATAATGTTTATAAATACTAATCGCAAAATAATACTTTGGTATTGGTAAAAAATAAACGTCCAATAATAATGTATTATTGTAGACAATAACCTCAAAATAATAATAATATATTATTTTTAAATAATATACGCACAATAATAATTTCACAATAATAATAATATATTATTTATAAAATAATATCTGCAAAATAATAATCTCAAAAATAATAATAATATATTATTTATAAATAATAACTGCAAAATAATAATCTCAAAATAATAATAATATATTATTTATAACTAATAAACGCAAGATGATAATCTCAAAATAATAATAATATATTATTTATAAATAATAAACGCAAGATAATAATAAATTCTAGCCACAAATTAATAATATATTGTCAGTAATAATAATCTCGCAATGACAATATATTATTTGTAAATAATACTCTCAGAATAACAATAAGTGCTAGCCACAAATCAATAATATATTGTCAGTAATAATAATCTCGCAGTGACAATATATTATTTGTAAATAATACTCTCAGAATAATAATAAGTGCTAGCCATAAGAAAATTTATAATATATCGTCAGTAATAATAATCTCGCAATGACAATATATTATTTGTAAATGATAATCTCAACAATAATAATTATTCCCAATAATTAGTCATGGTGTACCCGCGGATTTAATAATTCTGTATTTAATGACTATGATCATGGCGTATCTCAGCATGAACGCTCTCACTCACACATACAATAAACACAACAATTGGTCATCAACGCGGGGAAACGTAGATTGCACGCCAATAGATTAATCAAAGGTACTTACATTCGTCATTGTAATATAATATTTTGATAGGCTCCATCAGAAAATATGTGTATCAACTCCACTACTATTTGATTATCTGATCTGACCCAAATGGCAACTTATTCAAATTAATTCTATTAAATACGCAATTAAATGGCGTCTCAAGTTAATATTTCACCGCAACAAGCACACACCCTGCTCGTACAAGTGATTATCCACGTCTGACCACGGCAGCACGTAAATTTCATGCCGGCACTTCGGCCGGCGCCATTTTGTCATAGGTCTCACTTCAACCAGTGGAGATATATATCTGTCGCATGTTATCTCAGTAAAATACTACCGAGATCAATTCAATTTGGCAATGCAATCCACACAATCCCCAACACCAGATGACCAACAGTTCCCACATACATTAATTATTGTAGCTAATTATTTATAAATTAACTACTAATTACATGTATAAATATTTAAATTTATATATAATAAATTTGTTTTGATGCCACTTGTTGCATCAACGCGCATGCTTAGACCTACCAAGACCACAATCACAAAATAAATGCAAATTTTTACCCAGTATCACCAAAATTTAAATAGTTTCACAATACTCAGCAAGTTTTGCTGATTATTGTACGATTTATCATTTCTAACGTTAGTATCTAGCACACACGCAATAATATAATATAAAAATCATAAAACATACAAAATAATAACAACAATAATTGTATGAGACATGTGAGCAGCGTGTGCTGCCATCTGTTGCTCACCAACTGTGATGTGAGACTGCCACGATATTTCAATATCGTGACACCCCCCCACCAGGCCGGTCTTAGCCCTTCTGCAAGACCTTTGGCCGAGACAACAGCAGTCTCTACATCCATTGGCGTGATTTTATATTCAACTGAACATTCCACTTACCTTCCCGTTCTTGCAAATTGGAATTTGGGGATTAGGGGTAGGTATGAATGTATATGAGTGAATGATGTCATGATTGGTGAGTGTGTGGCGCTTTATTTTGACTCTCGTACCAAGTAGGAAACGTACAATGATTATTTTCCCACTTGGCCGCCTACCGACACGAACGAAATAAATAAAAATAACATAAATGATAATAAATAATAAAATAGGCTTAAATAAGATATTATTTAACGAGGCTATCCCCCCCCCCTTCCCATTATGGTGACTGTATCAGGGAATACCGCCGGATGATTTTGGGGTCCCAGGTAAACCTGGGGAGCCGTTCCAGAGCCCACAATTGCTCCTACAAGGTTCGTCTGCATGCCCGACAGTGATGGTCGACCATCTTTTCACTGCAGCACACCATGCAGTGTCCTCGCGCCGCCAAACGCGCTCGACCATGAGGGCCATAGCAGATATCCGTGTCGAAAAATTCCACGCACTCGTCGCAAAATGGCTTGATTTGCGCTGGTGGATTAGTGCATTGGCGCGCTGGGTGCACCCATGAATAACAACGAGCACAACCCACTGGTGTAACTCTTTTAGCCCATTGTCGCTCCCATATGGTCACCTGTTGGCGGAACATTAATTCTACCGCCATCTTCCACTCTTTGGTACCTGGGGTGGTACTTTTTTGGAGAAACGGCTGTCGGCCGAACCTCATTACGTCTGCAGCCAACTCCTTCTGCTGCTCAGACAATGTAGGGGCCGCTATCCCATAATGGACCCAGTTTCTCGCACACATTAAGTCTGTAAATAAATATTATTTCTCGATATTACCCCCACACTGGGCCTCAAATATAACATAGTGTATTCAAAGCGATAGTGATAGTAACAGAAGCAATAGATAAGCAAAGATAGTAATAGAAACGATAGATAGACAAAGACAGACCAATGAAAGAAAATCATGCGACCAACAACACCGCGTTCATTTCTACCAGCGCAATCGACTTTTCCACCGATTGTACCACGTTCTCAGCCCGTTTAAACAGCTTCAACAGTTTAATGTGACTGCGACCCACGAGTTTGCCATCAAGAGTTTTCAACTCGACTATCACCGGCGTAACCACCTTGTCAACGACCAATGGACCGACAAACCTTGGAGCCAACTTCCCAACTACTTGATCACATTTCTTGGACAAAACCTTGTTTGGACGATATACTTGATCCCCTACCTCGAAGACCCCCCCTCGCCGGGTTTTGTTATAATAACGAGCATATCGTTCCGATGCCCGACGGATATTTTGGTTAACTATGTCCCTCAGTTCCACCATCCGATCCATGCGTGCTACCCACGACGACCGATCCACATTGTCTTCGAGTTGTATCCCGTTGTTGTCATGTCCATAGCATCTCATGGGACACGGCTCTCGTCCAAAGTTGAGGAAAGCTGGGCTCACTCCCAGACTTTCATGACTGGCCGTATTGTACGCAAACTGGAACTCATATATGTACTTGTCCCATTCCCGATGGTCGTCTTCCAAGTAACTCATGATCATAGTCTTGATGTTACGATTTACACGTTCCACTGGGTTGGCCTGTGCGTGGTATGGCGGGGTGGTCATGTGTTGTATACCACATTCCTCGATAACGGCTTGTACATCTTTATTCAAGTACTCACGTCCGTTATCGGTCCAAAACACTTTTGGAGTACCCCACCGATTCAAGATCGCTTGTCTGAAGCTATTTGCGACTGTTTTACCATTGGCCGCTCTCACAGGAACACACTCAATCCAACGAGTGTACAAATCTTCGAAAATGATCAAGTACGCGAAGCCAGATTTTGACCGAGTGAACGACATCGTATCTGCGGCCACTACCTCCCACGGTTCCATTGGTGCTCTCGATTCCATCAGTCCTAATGGCTTCTGTTGCACTGGTTTGGCTTCTATGCAAGTTGCACACTCGAACACGTAATGACGAATGTCTTTGGACATACCCGGCCAATAGTATCGTGCCCTTATACGTTCCAGGGTCTTCCGGATTCCCAAGTGGCCCGATTGAGGATGGTTGTGGGCCTGCTGCAATACCCACCATTTATCCTTAGGTGGTACTACCAGTCTCCAGCTCTCTTCGCTGTCGGCAATTATTCCGACCATTGGCGCAGACACCCGTTTATACAGTCGCCCATGGTCATATTGATAGCCCACTACAGCGTCCGGGTCAGCTTCCAGCAGTTGACATTTTTCAGTGTACCAGTCATCTTCGGGGTCCTCGTCCAGCACGTTTAATTCCTCAATTACTTCTGCGTCGTCTTCAAACCGCCGAGATAACGCGTCTGGAGCTTCATTTTCCGACCCACGACGATATTCAATCCGCATATCATACTCGGACAATTCCAAAGCCCATCTGGCCAATTTTCCTGTGGGGTCCCGAGTATTCATCAGCCACCTGAGACTTGAATGATCAGTCACCACCGTGAAAGTGTACCCTTCCAAATATGGGCGAAATTTCCGTACTGACCATACCACCGCCAGGCACTCTTTCTCCGTAGTGCTATAATTTGCCTCCGCTGGTGTCAGTGATTTACTGGCGCACGCGATCAATCGCTCTTTGTCATCCTCGCGCTGAACTAGCACTGCACCCAAACCCGATTGGCTTGCATCAGTATACAGCACGAACGGCAGAGAATAATCAGGTGTGCTCAACACTGGTGCTTCTACCAGTGCCTGTTTCAAAGCCTGAAATGAGGCCTCTTCGACGTCGGTCCACTTCCATTGGAGATTCTTGCGCGTCAGCCTGAATAGGGGTCCAGCTACGCAGGCGACATTTTTGAGATGACGATGATACCAGTTTATCATCCCATTGAACCGACGGACTTGCTTGACGTTCTTAGGGGTCGGATAATTCACGATGGGCTCAATCTTTTCCGGGTCTGGACGCAATCCGTTCTTGTCCAACAAGAAACCCAAAAATCGAGCCTGAGTCTGACAGAATTTACTCTTCTCAAAATTTAGCGTAAATCCTGCAACTCGTATACGCTTTAGAACTTCTGCCAAAATATCCAGATGCTTCTCGAATGTCGGCGTAATGACGATGATGTCATCCAGATAGGCTGACGCATATGGTTTCAAATCTGGAGTGATAATCCGATCAATTCCCCGCTGGAATGTCGCGGGTGCATTACATAACCCCATTGGCATCCTCTTGTATTGATAAAGGCCCCTACCGGGTACCCAAAATGCTGTGAACGGCCGACAGTGTTCAGTCAACAGAATTTGATAGTATGCAGAGTTCATGTCGATGGTTGAGATGTAATGGGCTTCTCCGCAGCCATCCAATACTTCATGTATGGGCGGTGATCGGTACGTATCACGTTCAGTCACCGCATTGACATCTCGGAAATCCACGCACATCCGATATTTCCCATTGGGCCGTTTGACCATCACAGGCTGACTCAACCATTCGGATGAAGCTGCTGGTTCAATTATATCCTCGGTCACCATTTGGTCCACGATCTCCTGCATGGCTTCCAATACCACTGGAGATCGTCGGTAGACACGTTGTTTGACTGGTTTATGCTCTTTCAGCTTGATGTCGTGCTCCACCAAATGGGTTAGCCCCAGCCCCGAGGTCATTAGACTCTTCTGGTGATCGATGAACAGCTGCAACTGTTTTGTTTCGCTGTCAGTCAACTCTTGCAGTGCACAAAATGCCTTACGAGGGCCAGTTGACGCTTCCCGAGTCAACTCATGCCACTTGCCGTCTCGTATCCGCCACAGATTCTGCTGGAGGTCCAATTGCATTTGGAAGTGATCAATGAAATTCATCCCAATCAGATTTAATGACCCCAGTCGTGGTATGTAATGTATTGGAAACGTCACCTCTTCGACGTTATCCAATGTCAATACTGGTCCAATCACACCTCCACTCTCATCGGTGGTATGATTGGCCATGCCAAATCTGGTAGGAGTGTCTTCCATCATATATGGACACCCTGAGTCCATGAGTTCCTTGGCAAAAGACCCAAACGCGGTAGTTTTAGCCCCAGTGTCAATAATTGCAATACGGGACCTCCCCGCAGCACTTATTGTAACCATTGGCCGAGAATGTCCGGTTTTGAAACGCCAAAACCCATTCGAGACCCGTGACCCGGACTGATCACGTCTCGTTTGCACCGCTTGCAAATTGTCAGTCAGCACATCCATGGTAGCATCATACTCTTGAGCTAAGCCCACACTGGATTGCTGCCTGATGGCGTGAACCTCGACCTGGACACGAATTCTGCAATGTCGCTCGGTCTTGTGAGGGATTACCACGCTACGAGAACCGTCACCCTCTATTGACGGCCCGCATTGGCGTTTTTTGGATGGATGGCCCGCGGTGGACATTGGCAAGTAACTGCAGTCTTGCCTATTGTCCCACACCTCGGACAAACATCACGGTGTGGTTCCCGACAACCGTAACTCAAATGTTGCAGTGACCCACAGTTGAAACAAAATCTAGGCCTTTTAAAAGATGCGGCTCTCGGATTTAAATTTCCCGCGCCCCGGGGAATCGGTGGATTGACTGGAACATTTCCAGCTGGACTCACTGCTGACGGTTGCGATGTATGGGGCGACGGTGGCTGCTTGTTCTGACCTGAATTCGCTCCCGGCACAATTCCCACTGGCGCCATCTCTTGTTCAAGAACCTTTTTCCCCCGTTGTTTAGCCTTTCGCGACTTGGCTTGTCCCGCTGGCGGAGCTTGTTGATCAGTCTCACCTGATTCCTGATCAGTTATCGCATGCATCAGCCCTCGATGTTCCCGTGGTTGTTTGGGACCATATGCATACGAGCATTCTTTCACGAATGACTCTTCCCTTGGTGGTGGGGCTCGTCGCGTCTTCGCAGCCCGCCATTTTTCTTCCAAACGAGTCGCCTCGTAGAACAACGATGAGTATGTATCAAATTTGCCCACTGGGCAATGGTCCCAAAATTCAGGTCGTAGACCTTGGCAAGCTCGACGTACTTGTCGAGATTCCACTGGTGGATGTCGTAGCCGTGAGTATAGATTTTGCAGGCAAATGAGATAATTCCGCGCTGACTCTTTCTCACCCTGGTTTCTCGCCCGAATATCTGCCTTGATTTCCCTTTGGCGTCCACCCCCAGTGAACCACGTGCGGAACTCGTACTTGAAATCGTCCCACTGGGTCCAACGCTCAAAGTTTGCCGAACACCACGTTGCGGCAACGCCAGTGAATACCTCGGGTAACACTGCCAATCGATCGTTGTGACGTATACCCGCACTTCGCATCAGTACAGATAACCGCCGAAGGAACTCATCTCCGGTCATTGAACCATCTCCCGCAAACGACAACTTCCAATTGCGAGCAATCGCCCCATAGTCTCGATCACGACCATGTGATCTGGATCTAGATCGACGCTCGGCCCGTTGGCTGACATAGGAGTCATTTGAAGACCAAGAATGACTTCCACTGGAGTCAGAGTCATGTCCATGGTCGTGTGGTCTCCCCTGATGTCGTTGCTGGGCTGGCAGGTGGTTCTTGTTGACCACTGGTGGCCAATTTACATGCAAATCGGGTGCTATCGCATAGGAGATCGGTGGTATGCTCATTTGAGGCCCACATACATTTACCATGTTCGTGGTGGCCCTCAAGTTGCCCGCGTATCCCGCTGTCGATTGGATGGCACTGAGGTGTGATGGAATTGTAGCATTAACGCAGCTACGTATCGGTGATGACGCTCGGAAAGGGTCCCGGGGACGTACCGCACTCGCTGACGTTGTTCCCGTCGTCCTGTCTGCCAACAGTGTCATAATTCGGGTCTCAAATACCCCTAAAATGTCCACAATATCACGATGAGTTGCAAAGGCTTCCATTGGGCTTTGCTGCTGCGAACCTTGACCTGAGGATACCGTTGGTGCACTGGTTACTGGCATATCTGGATTTGCCGACGTTGCTGGAATTCCGCTGTGAATTCCCGCTGACCGCAATCGATCCAAAATTGCCACGTCATCGCGTTCTCGACCCACCGCCGATTCCCGAACCAACTCGTCCACTAATGGGTCCCATGAGACATCAAGCCCATCATCGCGGTCCATTAACCGACGTACCCGATCGCGAATGACATTTCCTGGCCCATGATGATTCAGCCATCTACTGCGTAAATACTCTCGCAGAGATTCAACGTCGACGTACTCGGGGATAATATTGGATTCTGATGGGATCTCATCAAGTGTTGAACTCCATCTCACGTTCATAGCCCCCAACGCCCTCTGGTGATATCGATTAAGTCGGTTACGAAGAACCTGCGGTGAACCGAATGTGGATAGCCCAAAGCTGGCTAACAGCATTTTGAGTTTTGAGGGTGGTTGCTTCAGCAACCACGTGAGCTCAGTAGGTGGAAGTGTGCCATCACCTTCCTGCTCCTCGCCGTCCTCAACTGTCAGCGTATTATTGTGCTCTTGGTTATCCGCTGCTCGCAGTTCGTCAGCCAATGGTGTCTTTGACGGTGGCTGACTCGCATTCGAACTCCCAGATGGAGGGTCAGTCTCGTCTCCCCCGCGTAACCGCTCACACGCTTCCAGCAACATGCTTGATTCGTCCCAAATCAATTGCCACGATTCCATTGTAAATTTTAATAAATAATTAAATATAAAATTAATATAAATTTAAATACCCCGAATTATCACTCGCAAACCAAAATAAATTGAATAATCGGAAACAGCAACCCGAATCTTCTTGCTGCTATCCAAATCTCCGCACCTAAACCTGAAACTTCAAAGTAAAATCGACTCGTACGATTTAATGGCTCCCTGGCCCCACGTTGGGCGCCATATAACGTTCCCTACTATTTCACACGTCCCACGGCGGAGTGTGGTTAGTGTCAAATAGGCGTTATGGCACTCTGTTGGTGAAAATATAACAATAAAATAAACGAAAATAAATTCCTATGGAGACAACCCAAATTCTCCACTGGAAAAACACAGCCCGTCTCAGGCTGGGTTAGAAATCCTTGTTGGGCGCCAGTTCGTGCCCTCCACGAACAAAATTAATTCACCAAGAAATGAAATGAAAATGAAAGAGTGAAAATGAAATAATAAAATCAGGGAGCAGTTCCAAATGTTGGAAAAGGATAGCAAGAATGAGAACAGTATAAATTAAATAAACAATAAGAATACACCGGGTTGACCACCAATTGTTGTTTGATATATTTTAAATTAATATCAATAATGTAATACTCATTAAATCTTGTTTATAATAATAATACTCGCACAATAATAATATAATGTTTATAAATACTAATCGCAAAATAATACTTTGGTATTGGTAAAAAATAAACGTCCAATAATAATGTATTATTGTAGACAATAACCTCAAAATAATAATAATATATTATTTTTAAATAATATACGCACAATAATAATTTCACAATAATAATAATATATTATTTATAAAATAATATCTGCAAAATAATAATCTCAAAAATAATAATAATATATTATTTATAAATAATAACTGCAAAATAATAATCTCAAAATAATAATAATATATTATTTATAACTAATAAACGCAAGATGATAATCTCAAAATAATAATAATATATTATTTATAAATAATAAACGCAAGATAATAATAAATTCTAGCCACAAATTAATAATATATTGTCAGTAATAATAATCTCGCAATGACAATATATTATTTGTAAATAATACTCTCAGAATAACAATAAGTGCTAGCCACAAATCAATAATATATTGTCAGTAATAATAATCTCGCAGTGACAATATATTATTTGTAAATAATACTCTCAGAATAATAATAAGTGCTAGCCATAAGAAAATTTATAATATATCGTCAGTAATAATAATCTCGCAATGACAATATATTATTTGTAAATGATAATCTCAACAATAATAATTATTCCCAATAATTAGTCATGGTGTACCCGCGGATTTAATAATTCTGTATTTAATGACTATGATCATGGCGTATCTCAGCATGAACGCTCTCACTCACACATACAATAAACACAACAATTGGTCATCAACGCGGGGAAACGTAGATTGCACGCCAATAGATTAATCAAAGGTACTTACATTCGTCATTGTAATATAATATTTTGATAGGCTCCATCAGAAAATATGTGTATCAACTCCACTACTATTTGATTATCTGATCTGACCCAAATGGCAACTTATTCAAATTAATTCTATTAAATACGCAATTAAATGGCGTCTCAAGTTAATATTTCACCGCAACAAGCACACACCCTGCTCGTACAAGTGATTATCCACGTCTGACCACGGCAGCACGTAAATTTCATGCCGGCACTTCGGCCGGCGCCATTTTGTCATAGGTCTCACTTCAACCAGTGGAGATATATATCTGTCGCATGTTATCTCAGTAAAATACTACCGAGATCAATTCAATTTGGCAATGCAATCCACACAATCCCCAACACCAGATGACCAACAGTTCCCACATACATTAATTATTGTAGCTAATTATTTATAAATTAACTACTAATTACATGTATAAATATTTAAATTTATATATAATAAATTTGTTTTGATGCCACTTGTTGCATCAACGCGCATGCTTAGACCTACCAAGACCACAATCACAAAATAAATGCAAATTTTTACCCAGTATCACCAAAATTTAAATAGTTTCACAATACTCAGCAAGTTTTGCTGATTATTGTACGATTTATCATTTCTAACGTTAGTATCTAGCACACACGCAATAATATAATATAAAAATCATAAAACATACAAAATAATAACAACAATAATTGTATGAGACATGTGAGCAGCGTGTGCTGCCATCTGTTGCTCACCAACTGTGATGTGAGACTGCCACGATATTTCAATATCGTGACAATATGATTCTGATTTATCGATTTATTTATTTATTTCATATGCTTTGTTGTATCGATTTAAATGTTTATGCGTCTACGTAGATTAAAATAAAATGAGTCTTCGCGCTTCTCACGGTAAAATAATTCCAATGCATTCAAATTCTTTGCGTCTTCGTGGTTAAATAAAATATAAATTTGTTTATAAAATCTTCGCGTATTTTTGCGGTAAATAGTTCAAAATATTCAAATTCTTCGCTTTTTCGCGGTAAAATATTATTCAACATCTTCGCGTATTATTGCGGTAAAATATTATTCAAATCTTCACATTTATCGCGGTAAAATATTCTTTGATTCTTCACGTTTCTCGTGGTATAATTCAATATAAAATAAAAATGAAGTTAAATGGATTAAAATAAGATGAAGATAATCAATGCTGTACCGGTGCTAAACAGTTGATACTAGTTCACGACTTACAACGATCAAGGACCAATCGTACGATCTGGGCTCACGTGATCGGATGCTATACGCTAATATCGCGTTGATTATGCTTCTGAAGCTAGTTGAAAATAATATGCCGATTATACGAGTTCTTAAGAACTGATCCAATGACCTGGGCTCACGTGACCGAATGCTCAATCGGAATATCAATCCTCTAGCCACGAACACCGTCAACTGTCCGGAGTTCAGTATGGTTCAGAGTTTGATTCCCAAAAGAACTGATGAGCTAAAGTCCATGGTCTTTTTATATGATCTTCACATATGAAAAGTGGTGGTAACTTGTTTCCCATACGAGAAGACTCGGACTCGCCCGAAAGTTCTAGGCCCATGCACACGTGTGATCCCTGGGAAATAGATTTTGACTATTAAGTGGGCCGATGACCTGGCGCCACTCTGCCGCCGAGGAAGCCATAAATTTGGCGGTTTCCATTAGCTTTCTTTAATTTCCAAGAATCACATGCAGGTGCACACGAGTTGGGTGGTCTACAGTTTTAAGATGAAAAATCAAAGAAAAGATTACCGTTCTATGTTTAGATTATTAAATGGGAACGGATACATAATTTGTAAAAGTACGTTAAGAGAAAATGACGAAATTTAGAGAATAAGAGAAATCTATGGTACATGTATCCCATTATTACCTTTCCTACTTAGGCCAGTACGACTTAATTGTCAACGCTCAGGGAGGAATATTTGTCCCGTACGATTTCTGGGGTCAGTAAGTCGGGCGTCATAAAAAAAAAGGTCTAAATGCAAGAGATCTCAGGTTCTCACGTACTAGGTGGACGGATATTCTCTTATGCGATCTATTTTACTGATTTTACCTGTTAATTATTATATATAAAAAAACTGAAGGTCTATTCGGAACGCATCGGGGTTGTGTTACCGCTTGTCTCTTTACTGTATTCTGACTATGTCGCCATAGTTCTTGAGAAAATTTATCTTCTCATGTACATATTCCTTTTTTTAAAATTTCAAAACTTATTTTAACGACTTGTAAGGATACGAGTTGAACGCATCAGCCGTTACAACAGGTACGGGATGGGAACAGGAAATCTTTCCTCTCCTCCTTGAAGGACTAGGAATGGACTCCTTCTCTTCTCCCCCAATGAAATTGGAAATATTATCTGCAAATAATAAAGAAACAAAACGAGTATCTCCAACATTTTATTAAATTTCATACTTAAACATATTTCATCGTTACATCTTCTTGTTTATTAGTTGTTAATTTATAAACTTTCTTTGTGATCAATTCAATAATTTTCGATTTTAAATGCTCATGTTCTTCCGTTAGATCCATCCAGACCATTCTCCGATATGTCATCTCGAGCTAACATACTAATGATTCTAAATAACACACGTTGCAATGAATTTAATTTTTCTCCCTAAAAGCTCCTCGGAAACTCCCCAAGGCATCTACCTATCTCCCAGAAGTCGTGAACTACTTAAAGAAGATGTCAACTATATCAATTCCGAATGGATTCCAAAGCTCCAGTCGGGTCGCTCTTAGCCATTGATAAGTCCTCAGAATCAAACTTTTGATCCTTGTTGAGCTCACTTAGATCAAAAGAAATATCCAGTCTCCGATCAATGACTGAGGAATCTCGGGAACCCCTTACAACGATTAATCGTTCAGGGCCCACGGCCAGACTTCCCTTCAGCTAATATACTCAAACGCAGAACATTTCCAGTCCTTATAGAATCCCGGGAATCCCTTGAACAACGTTACCACTGAGATCGTTCAGAGCCCTCAGCCAGACTTCTTTCAGAATTTCGAGAACTCTTCAGCAACGTCTACAGTGTGGTTATTCACGGTCCACTGCCAGACTTCTCTTAAGGACTATACCAGTCTTTAGTAAGTCGTTCAGACAAATCTTCAATTCTATCAGTTTGCAAGAGATATCCTAGTCTTACTAATTGACTACAGAATCCCGGGAACCCTTTACAACTTCTGCACTGAGATCATTCAGAGTCCCAGCCGGACTTCTTTTTTATTTCCTCTTATTGATCACAATATAGTTCAAGACGGTTTACATGTATGATTTTATATTTTCCATTTGGTATTTTCCTAATTCTGTAAACTATGTTATTTAATTTATTTTCAATTTCATAAGGACCTTCCCAATCGCATTAAAGCACACAAAATTATTCATTATTTTCGTTAATATTGACTTTTTTTTCTTTTTTTTTAATAAATTTCAATTTATGATAGTAATCTCAGCAGTTTTACAAAATTGTTCTATTTATTTGTTTAAAACTATATTCATTGACTCGATAAATACTTGAGGTATCATATAGCCCCGATAAAAATTTTCAAAAATGACTATTTATACAAAATTTTTTATCTATCGTTCTTCAACACTAAATTATTAAATATATCCGGTTTATTAATCACGTTAATCGATTACAAAACAAAAGAGCGACTGGATATCACATATCATATTTTTAGTTAATTTGTGTTTGATAAAATGATGTTTCTATTATTTTCAATTTTACCTAACTACTATTATTATTAGATAATGATACATCACCAAATTTATCCTTTCCGAATTTTACGTTGTCTATAAGTTCAACTTCAACTCCTCAATTGATGCCAATAAGAAAATATTCTTCTGGATTTACTGTTTTTAAAAAAAAAAAAATAATAAGATTATCCAGCATTTAATGTTTCGATCACTATTATTTTATATTTTTATCACACACGTAATTACTCATACCCGCACTTTAACATAAATTAATAGAAATATTTTTACAACACTAATTTTTTAATCACGCTTTTTTTTTTTTTATTTGTGGTATATCATTCAAGTCAACTCAAATCCGCACTTTAACACTGATTAAGAAAATATTTTTACAAAACGTAATTAATTAATCACTGAATTCATTTGAATTATTACAAGCACTTGAAATCTATATTATAAAACATTCATAAAACTTATGGCTGCATAGAAGCCACATATATCCAACATCTACAAAATTTTGACCGCTGCATATATCTGCCTATTACACCTTACCCATATATGCCCTGAATATATTAACTGCATTTATACAAGATATAACCGATATATATATACGGGATCAACGCAGGATATATATAATATGTATTGTGATATGTGGAAAATCATGTCCTGTCCTCAGCCCATTATACATCTCAACGAGTTAAATAAATGTTTAATACGTTGTATATTTCGATTACAGAAATTAATGAAATTAAGGTAAACTACGTCCAGGCCCGAATCCAACTATCTGAGTGTTATGTATATGAAAGTATGAATGTGTATTGATTGTTTGTATTTGTTTTTTAAAATGTACGGATAAAATCGCCGAGGATGAGAGAAAATGAGCGAGTTAGACTGAGCAGTTGCGTACGAGAGCAAGCAAGAAGCTAAGAGTCGGCATGTACTTCATTGAGGGCCCTGACAGGGAATTGGCGAGCCGTGTTAATGATTATGGCACAGACATGGACTGAAAAGTTGCATTTGGTGATGTATGGATCACCGCTTTCAACATCGGTTACGAGAAATCAGTACTGCTAGAGCAGATGTGACTTGGAGAAGTTCAGGGGGCTTATTGACTGTTGCACGAGCCTGACTGTCGACGGTGTACTCAATCGATTATTGATCCGTGGATCTTTCAGAGTCGACTGCAGCGCAATCGCCACAAAGGATAAAAAGGACGGAACGACAAGAAACTGACGATTCGGGCTTAGACGACGATGGGGCGTGCACGTGTGTCCACGTTTTCGTAATTAACGCAGTGACATTGTAGCGCTTGGATTAACGGCATTTTTGTAACTGTAATGTTGTTTTAATTTACGCGATTGATTAATTATACGTCGTATTATTGCATATTGGAGACCTCTAATGGTTAAAATCTGATCACGTTAAACGTTCTTGGTTCAGGAAGATAATGGAGGTTGATGGGCTCCACGATTCATTTGGTAAGCGTCTTTCTCGTCAAGCTTGAATCTAGAGCATTGAGACTCTCGTAAATTCGATCATTTCACACATTGTAATAGTAAAGTAACTCATGTGAGGATTCCATGCTCTAAAATGAATTAAAAAGTAAAAGTATTTGTCGATTATTGTAAGAATAAAAACGTGGTTGAAATGGTGGATGATAGCCACCTCGGTTAATGTTCATTCGTACTCGTGGCTTGTAATCACTTTGAGTAAGCAGTATACCCAGTCAACATATTAATGTAAATTTGACGTCAGTGACATTACGCTATGTCATCATTTACGTAAGATATGAGTCATGAATGAGTAAGGTTTGACTCATCATTTCGCACTTTTTTGAGTAAGATTATGATGTAAGACTAATGACGTAAACATAATGTGAATGTGATGTCTGTGTGTCATTCTATGACGCCAACATGACAAATAATATACGTCAAAATTATCAATCCGGAAAAGGAATTTTGAAAAAAAAAAAAAAACTCCATGAATTTTTCATAAACAAATGGATTAATTGAATATTTTTGCAAATTTTCTTCTTAAAACAATATTGTTTATAATCGATATTTTCATATTTTGATTATTTAAATAAATAATTAAGAAATCATTTTTTTTTTTTAATCATTATTTACATTTCTAAATATAATGGCAAGAAAAAATTATTTACGTCAACAATTTATTAATTTATTTGTTTAACAATTTGTTATAAACAATTTTTATTTATTTTAATTTTTTTCTAGACCATAAAAAAATGACAAAAACAGCAATCTGCAACAATGTGGCAAAAATTTTTCTTTCTTTTTTTTAAAAAACATCTGGATTTTGGAACACAAAAAAGTCCAAGCACTGACTTAATTTGTCAACAAACAAATTGCTGTAACTTTGCAACTATTGCAGATACAGTTTTCGACCTTTAAGTCGTTTTTATACAGTATGAGTTAAGCTTTCTTATAAATTTTAAACCTAACGTTTATCTATTATAGTTCTCTAAAAACACGCATTTATTTATAAAAATTATAAATGCGTTTTTAAGAAACATTTTTTTTTTTTTTAAATCATTAATTTCTTGCGCTAACAATATGGTGAAAAAAAAATTTTCAAAAATATTTAATTAATCTATTTGCTTATAAAAAGTTTATGAAGTTTATAAAATGGCATGAAAAAATTTGAAAAGTAATTATATAATGCCTAACAAGAATATGAAATCAGTCATAGCTTAAAATTAAAAAAAAAAAAAATTACTTAACATACATTATTTAAATTTTTAATTTTTTTGTTACTTTAAAAATTAATAATTAATGAAATAAAATGTTTTATAAACTTTCATAACGTCATCTTGTTGAGTATGTTTATGAAAAGGGCTCCAAGAAACAAAAAATTTATAGACTAATTATTTAAACTTTTAAGACAACATAAATACGTAAAAAAAAATGTTGATTAACAATTGAATAACTTTTTTAAAAATCATGATTTAACTTTTATTACCGCGGAATCATATACTTTGAAGTGTCTAGATAACACCAGAAGTTTTTAATTAATATTTAATTGCATAAAAAATTCTTTAAAAACTACGCTCATCAGAGTGGCGGCGCGTGCATGCCGAAACTGCCGCGCAAAAGCCGATTTTTAACGTTCTATTAAAATTATAAATTTTAGAGCTACAATTCAGAGACTCGAGAACTTTTTTACTAAAAGTTTCTGCTTTTTCAGAAACTATTTTAATATTCGAGCCATCCCTGATTAAGAAAAATTATTTGAAATAATTCAAAACAATTCGAAATGATTTAAAACAATTTGAATTGATTAATATATAGATATATACTTAACATGGATTAAATAATTTTTCTTAATAAGGTATCACTTATACTTTTTGAGATTTCACCAAAAAGCTGGACCAGAAAAGACACAGTTCATATGATTTCGTGATGAATTTTTACAAAATTTTAAAAAACACCATGGACTTATATGAATTTTTATAAAAACAATATTTGTCGGCCTCAATGATAATTATATAAAATTTTAGAAACTTCCATCATATTTTATAATTTTTTTTTGTGATGGAAACTTCATAGAAACTTATATCAAACCTTGTAAAACATTAAGTAACTCCATAAAATCGTGTGAAATTCAATAGATTGAACAATTGCAATACTCAACTTTATATTCTTAATATTAGAAGAGTTCAAACTGTCGTAACATTTTTTTTGTCATCCTTAAAAATTTATTCTATGATTGTATTATTTCAATAAATAGATGATAAAAAACTATGACTCTAAAATTACATCAGTATTGCGTAAAATACTGACTTGTCACTGATGTAAAAAGATCATTTTAGAGTGACATCCATATTACGTATAACCGTGACTTTGCAATTGAGATAAATGTATGATATAAAAATTATGGCATTATGATGTACGATAATGATTTAATTAATACGTAACAGTGAGATGTAGATTTCATGTCAAGTGTTCGAAATGCATGAGTCATAAATGTGACGTCATACAAGAGTCATGCTTACATCAATATGATATCACAAGTTATTACATCATACTAAAGTCATGTAGAACGCCAGATTGACATCAAATTTACATAAGATGCCATGACATTTCGATGACGTACGTATGATGTCAAATTAAGGTCATATATTTCCTGAGTAGTCATTATTCTTACAATAAATTTCGAGTAAAAATTGACTGATTTTATTCTGAACTGTGTAGATGACGTATGTGTGATAAAATGCGTGAGTATTGTCGAGTTCGGCTAATGCTTTTGCCGAAGTGTTAATTTGAACAATTGTGGGTTTCGATCTATTCAATCAATTGCTAATTTATTGTCTCAATCAATCGTGAATTTCGAAATCCGATTAACTGTTATAATCTTATTTTTTCGAGCCACGAAATGTTATGTTATTATTAACGAGTATGACTTTAACTATTATTGAGTAAATAAATCCGTTGTAATTTTTTGATAGCAAAAGTCATTTTATATTATTATTTGCCGTCTTTAGTGTGTGAGTTTTGTTGTTAAACTTGAATAATTTTCGTCAACTTCAGTAGGATTCTCATCCTTGTTTGTCTTGTGATTCTTATCCAAACTATCATTATCAGATTTCTTCTGTGTTGCATTTTGTAATAGTAAAAATTGTTATGATATCTATATAAATAAGGTGAGTGAATTGTTATCTAATTATTATAATATTACCTTTGAAGTGAGATCTGCATATCGTCACTTATTGCATTTAACGGAGATGCACCTGCCAAATTAAGTTTTACTAAACTGCTTCTCAAATCAGCACTTCACAGTTTCGAAGAATAGATATTCATTTTTTAAAGAACGATTGTAATTTAGTAATGAAGTATATATTACTTGATATTGTTTAAAAAAAAAAAAATTGATGAGTGTACTTATGTCCGCGCATAAGAAGTTATACTTTGTTAGCATCTCTAAAGCATAATTTCTAATTGGATGTCAATAATTAATTACAATGAAACAATAAAAGGACTGGAAGTTGATAAAAATTAGTTTAAATTTAAAAAATTGAATAAATAAATATTTATTTTCTTCCATTAAGTGTAATATAAAGTTTATTTTATTATTCGAATGTTATTTCTAAATTATGTACACTGCTACGGCATCTTCCGATTGTGATAGTCCTTTCGAATTTCCGCAATTGTTTTAGCTATCATAAGAACTGGAATAGAAATTGATACCAGAAATTAATAATAAATACTAAAAATGAATATTTTAATTAAATATTTCATTTTCATTATCATTGAATATTTGTTTTTACTAAATTTTTCTATCCATTCCAGAAATGGTTATTATTTTCTAAATTTAATATTTAATAACTTATGATAAATATTAAATTTATAGAATAATAAATATAGATTATATAATTTAAACTAAATATTATTCGATTATTAATTTTGAATATTTGTTGTTGATTATTTAATATTTTAAGAATAAATAAACGAATTTAATAATAAATTAAGTAATTGAATTTAAGTTTATTCATTTTTTAAATATTTGTTATTTTCTCAAAAAAATATTCACTTTTCATTTTTTATCAAAAATTTTTATTAACTTGGTTTATTTCTTCCAAAAATGTTTATTATTTTCTAAACTTAATGCTTTGTCAGGTAGCGATTTAAACGTAAATCGCTGCGCGCGCTTTCTCATTTTACCGTAAATTTAACAACACCACCTAGCTAATATAAAGCGCAAAAGCACATTTGATTATTATGATATTTTATTATTTAAGTACAGAGTTGCAAAATTTTTAATGCATTATTCATTAATTTATTATTGGATAATGCAAATTTTTTTCCAATTATTCATTAAATCTAATATTTGATTCAATCATATTTCAATTAACAATTAAATAATTATAGCATACACATGCATTTACCATTAACAATAATATTTAATTTCAATTAATATTCAGTTAGCTATTAAAAATAATGGTAGTTCAATTTTGATTGGATAAATTACTAAAAATCATCATTCAATAGGAATTGAATTATTTGAAATAATGCGTATTAAAAAAATAATATATCTAATTGTAATTGAAATATTTCAATTACAGATAGTTATCGTTTCATCAACATTCTTAGATCTCGATTTAAGATATAAGAAAAATATGGTGCTGATAAAAATCGGCTATAGATTAAATCGAAGTATCCATGTCATAATAATATGAATCCTTGGGTATATATATTTTTTCCGTACAAAATAATTTTCTTCATTTTCAAAATGTCACCGTATTTTGTCCCAAGTTGCTCTACTAAAGCTATTGCATATGGGGCGTTCTACGCCAAATCGACTACTTTTTAACCCAGCCTCTTTAGATTTGGCTGAAAATTTTTTCTCTTTATCTAACCCATCAAAAACGGTTCTCATGGTTATTTCAAATTTTTTCACCCAACTAAAAAAAAGTTTTAAATTTTTGAAAAAAAATGGCTTTTTTCATTTTAAATAGCTATAACATTTTCAAAATTCGACTGATTGGGACGTTTTTTTTTTTTTTTAAATTTTTTTTTCTTTTTGAAAAAAAATACAAAAAAATTATTGCAACCTAGCTTCGTTGGTTTTTTTTGTAGATTATTGGAAAAAATCAAAAAATTTTCGATGTTTACCATTTTGGATTTTTGATTTTCTTTTTTAATATAAAACTGACATTTTCTGCAAATCCTCAAATTTTTTCAAAGTGATGTTTTTCCGATTTATATTTTCTTTTTTCTATTGAAACAAAAATTTTTTTTCAACTAGCCTTATTTCTCATAACACCATGCTTACAGTGTTTCAGAGTGCTCAGAGAACTTTTGAATTTGGAAAAAAAAAAATAAATAAAAACAATAAATTTAAATTGTAATCATCGATATAACTTACATTGAGTTCGAAATATCAAGTTAAAAAATAGAAGGACCTTCTGAATAATTTTTTTGTATATTTTTCTGAAAACTACATTCAAAAACGAAGAAAATGAAAAGTTTTCGATTTGTCCATTTTTAGACAGATGCTGGGAATTCAAAAAAAAATTTCTTCTGCACTCATTGTTTTATGGTTAAAAGAATTTTTTTTTTTAAATTCCCAGCATTTGCTCAAAAATGGACCAAACGAAACCTTTTTTTTTTTATCATTTTCTTCGTTTTCAGAATGTAGGTTTCAGAAAAATTATTCAAAAGGTCCTTCTATTTTTTAACTTGATTTTTCAAACAGAATTCAAATTATATCGATGATTACCATTTAAATTTATTGTTTTTATTTTTTAACTTCCTGCTACGAAAATTGTAAATTTTCAAAGATTCGGAAAGTTATTGTTTTCACCCCGATTGTTGACAATCGAGTCTTCATCAGATGTCGACGTTTTAAGGTCCTAGGAAGCTATTTTGACTATTTTTAGAATGATGTCCGAGTGTATGTATGTATGTATGTATGTATGTGTGTGTGTGTGTGTGTGTGTATGTGTGTGTGTGTGTGTAAGTCTTTCATAACTTTTAAACTAATTAACCGATTCAAATCGTTCTTGTGGCAATCGAAAGAGGTTGTTGGCCATCAACTTTCCTGAAAATTTCAGATTATTCGATCAAGTACACCCGAAGATAACTGAGAATTACGAAAAAAAATTTTTTTTTTTCGTTTTTTTTTTTTTAATTTCTCGAAATTGATTCAAACGATCGATTGAAAAATCTAATTAGCTCTAAAACTTAATAAGACGTGTCAATTGCCACCTTAACCATCAAAATCGATTCATTGGTTCGAGAGATATCTTGTGAAAAAAATGATAAAAAACGGTTTTTCGCAAATATCTTTGACACGACTGAATAAACATTTTCAAAATCTAATCAGCTCGGAAATTCAGTAAAACGCGCTGACTGCTACATTGAACATCAAAATCCGTCAATTAGTTTAAAAGATATCGACGACAAAGAGTTGAAAAAGTAATATTCTATGTCATTTTTCCCGGATAAATCATGATATAATGTACTGTAATATGTGTGAGTTCGAAAAGCTCGTAAGAAATCATTAGTATCCAAGAGTATTTTCGAGCTCGAAAAGCTCGAAAATATACTCACAACTGTGTTTATCGAGCTCAAAGAGCTCGAAAACAGCGGGAAGTTTTAGGGCTGGCCCGCAGAGTCAACTGACATTCAGATTTATCTTTTTCCAAGTTTAAAAGTTCTCTGAGCACTCTCAAAAATGTTAAGCATGGTGTTATGGGAAATAAGGCTAGTTGAAAAAAAATTTTTTTTTCAATTGGAAAAAGAAAATATAAATCGAGAAAACATCACTCTGGAAAAATTTGAGGATTTGCAGAAAATGTCGAAGATTTAAATGAAAAAAGAAAATCAAAAATCGAAAATGGTAAATATCGAAAAAATTTTGATTTTTTCCAAAGTCAACATAAAAACAATAGAGATAGGTTACAACAATTTTGTATTTTTTTTTTTAAAAGTACATTTAAAAACAAAAATTTTCAAAAAAAAACATCCCAATCAGTCGAATTTTGAAAAAGTTATAGCTATTTAAGTTAAAAAAATCGGTCTGTCAGTTGACCCTGCGGGCCAGCTCCAAAACTTCCCGCAGTTTTCGAGCTCCTTGAGCTCGAAAACATTGTTGAGAATACATTTCCGAGCTCTTCGTGCTCGAAAACACTTGTATGCCTTTGTTTTCGAAAAATACATACATACATACATACACTCGGACATCATCGTGAAATTAGTCAGAATAGCTTCCTAGAACCTCAAAACGGCAAGATCTCTCAGAAATTCGATTTTTGAAAATCGGACTTAAACCAATAACTTCCCGAATTTTTGAAAATTTGCAATTTTCTTAGCGGGAAGTTGAAAAAGCCATTCTTTGAAAATATTTATAACTTTTTTTTGGTAAGGTAAAAAAATTTTTAAAAATTATGAGAAACATTTTTGACGGAGCAGAAAAAGAGAAAAAATTTTCAGCCAAATCTACAGGGGTCTAATCCAAATGGAGTATTAAAAACGATGGCTATTTTTATCGTAAATTATATTTATTAAAGCTTTTATTTATAATCAGTATAATGAATTTCTTATCGTATTTATGAGTATTGAAATTTTTTCGCAATATAAATTTTATTAAAGTAAAAAATATCAATAACAGGTTGTATTAAAGTTTTCTTGAAGCATTTGCTTTTGTTAGCACTCGGTTTTCGAAATTTAAAGCCCCCCTCCAAAAAATGATAAAAATTTTTTTTTATTTTTTTTTTTAAATTGTTTTCATCGTTAAGAATGTATTTCTTTCTCTTGACAACTATTTTTAGTCTTATATTACTAAAAAAAAAAAAATTTTAAGGTCTAATAAATCGTTCTCTCACAATAAGATTAATTACTAATTGTTATTTAATAAAAAAAAAAAACAATTCTATATTCTTTATTTGTCATTGTTTTTAAGCCAGAACACGTGTTTTTTGATTTTTCAGATTACAGATCATTTTGCAATATTTAAAAAATTTTATCAATTAAAAAACAAATTACGATTTTCGAATATTTTTAGTGGCCAAATTTGCCACAGCTATAGAGAATCAGCCGAAAAATGGATAAGTATCCCTGATAAACAACTGAATTCAGCCGAATTCAAAATTTTAATTCTGTTATATTCTGTCGAATTCTGCAAAATTTTTGCTTGTCGAAATACCTGTTGACCCCACTTCCAAATAATTACCATAGTGGTAATTGTTTGGAATCAGGGTCAACCACATTTTTCAGAATTCCAAGTGCTTACACCTTAAAGATCCATAATTAAACTTTTTCCACGTGTTCAGCTACACGGCGGATTGAATTTTCTGTATGAGTTTATGTCTCTAACACCAGATATCTATCTAAACCTTGCAATTGAAGTGTGAAAAAATGTCAAAAATAACACAAAATCATGTGAATTTTCAAAAATAAATTTTTCTAATAAATATAAGTAATTTTATATAATACCGTAAGATGGACGGTGGCGATAGAAAGGTCGATCTAAGAGTTACAAATAATTTTTGAACTCTTGTAATAGTGAAAATCAGCATATTTTTGTTATTTTAGTATTTTAATGTGTACAACAGCTCACATAACATTTTGTTGCAAGTAGTTTGGATGGTATCTGCCTTCCCTCGCTAGTATAGTGTCTGGCAGAAACCCACAACACTGTTTTACGCCGGCCCGTACTAGTAAGAGATGTAGTCTAAGGCAAGAGTGCGTTAACATAGCCTTACTGACGAGTCCGTTAACGTACTTAGGACGAAACTACAAACATTAGGGCAAATAGGCATATACCTTAAGTTTTGGTGGTTGACTTAAGAGTCAATACATAGAATGATAAGAAAAATATGTCAAATAGTGCAGTGTAACACGGAACTGAAAAATCTCAAAGATAAATTCGAAATTAAGCATAATTTATACCTTAATTATATACCAAGTGTGTATCAAAGCTTATATAACAACGAATTAAGCTGAAACAACTTCAATCCGCCGACAAATGCTTGGGATTAAACGTGGTCCCTAAGCCATTTGCCAGGTTTTGGATTTTTGCTTGTCGAAATACCTGTTGACCCCACTTCCAAATAATTACCCAGAATTCAACTGAATTGAAAATTTGAATTTGAATTAAACAGAATAAAACCGATTTAAAAATTTCAAATTCGTTTTATTTCAGTTTAATTCGGATTCCGAACCAGAAATTGAAAAATTATTTTCTAGTTAATCAGAATTAAACCGAATAAAATTATATAAATTCGTTTTAATTTGGACAAATTCTGGTTTTCTTGCCGAATTAAACAGAATTCATTTTTAAGTTCGGTACCGAATTAACAGAATTTATCTGAATTAAATAGAATTAAAAATTTAATTCTGTTTAATTCGATCGAATTCAGTGATTCAATCAGGGATATTTAATTTTTTATAATTTGACGATAAAAACATGAAAAAATCATTTTCTCATTATTTTGGGCTGGTCCATTTTGCCCTGGGTGTCACGCGTAGGGCTAAAAATCCGCGAATATATCGGATTTATAGTAACTAGACGAAAAAAAAAAAAATTTATTTTTGATCAAAATTTCAGGGGGGCCTCTATGCCTCAGGGGGCCTCTTTGCACCGGTCTTCCCTATATAAATAAAACTACTTAAAGTTAAACTAACTTCGGAAAAAATAAATATATAAAGTCATCTAGCCCGCATTTATTCCGGAATTAGGTTACAGTGTAATATACTGAGATTTAACATAAAATTCTCAATGGCCAATTTCAAGTTCAGAAATAAATCGATTATGGTTAATTCAAAATTGTTGCATTAAACAATAAAATTTCAATTAATAATCGATTATAATTATAAAATAAATTGGAATAGATAATGTAATAAGAATTGAATTAAGCATTAAGTATCTAATTGATAATTATGAACAACTCAATTATAAATTATAATCTAATTGATAATGCGAAAATAACAAAATTAACCATTAGAATATATTTCGAATAATGCACGAATATTGCATTATCAAATATAATGCATTATTTGCAACTCTGTTTAAGTATTTATATTCAATCTTGCATGAAAATTTGTTTGTTTACGATGTTTTAAGAAGCCTCTCCAAAAATCAACTCGATAAAAAATTTTTAAGAGGTCGCTCACGAATTTCAAAAATATCAAAAATAAATGAAATTCGGATTTTTACTTTCAAAATTTTTTTTTTCTCGTGGCAGCAATAGTTTATATTTGTAAAATCATGACTACGCTGAAAATTTAAACCCAAAATTCAAATATTTAAACTTCGCTCAAGAATTTTGAATGTTTCCGAGTGCTGTAATTTGGACGTTTTCGAGCGACCCTTGAATATTAATAATAAAGCTTCTCGATTTTTTTACCATCAATTTACATAACAAAGAATGAAAATAAAACCCGAGAAATATAAATAATAAGTTTTTTACATACTTATTTATTTTGTAATTCAATTTGTAGATTTTTTCGCTTATTCAAAACTTACCAAATTTTATTGTTAAAGACTGTCCTGTATATTTTTGATTCTGCAAAAGTTATATTTTACTGAAATGACAATAATTGAGTTATAAAAAAATACAAAAACTAATTCAAACTATTAGTTACATATTATCAGTTAATATTCAAAATTCTTGAGCGCCATTTAAATATTTGAATTTTGGGCTGAAACTCTCAGCATAGTCATGATTTTACAAATATAAACTATTGCTGTACGAGAAAAAAAAAATTTTGAAATCAAAAATCCGAATTTCATTCATTTGTGATATTTTCAAAATTCGTGAGCGACCTCTTAAAAATTTTTTATCGAGCTGATTTTTGGAGAGGCTTCTTAAAACATCGTAAACAAACAAATTTCCATGCGAGATTGAAAAAAAAAAAATAGTCGGTTTTTTTGCGCCACCCTAATATATATATATATATATATATATATACATCTATGTATCTATACGTACGCACCAGAGTGTCAGTATCCCGAACAAAGCAAATATAAAGAATTGCATCGTAAATATAATAAATTAAAAAGAAAAATAATAAAATTTACAACAGTGAATAGTGTTATTGGTTATGAATGCTTAGTTAAGTGTTAACTCACAATTGTGAGTGTAATTTTATCCATACGATAAAATATATATAATTCAAAATTTATATCTTGCGCATTATAAAAAAAAAAAAAAAAGTGTGAATAAATGTTTAAAACTGAAAATAAAATCCTTTAAAGAGCATCTCTCTATTTTCCGTTAAGGAAAATAAAGGAATATTTTTTTTAATTATCAACTAAAATCGAGCATAAAATAAAAAAACATTGTCAATAACTATTGTGTATTATTCATAAAAATAAGTTAAATAATAAGTTATCACCCAACCCTCACTCGAAGATCACGATAGAGCTAACAGCCAATTCAAGAGTCCACAACGAGGAAACATTCTCCAGTAAAATATAAAAATATATAACAGCGCAAAGGTAAGGAATTTATAATTGCCTTCTTTTTCTCTCTTCAATCCTAATATTTTTCAATCAGCCTCAAAACTTAATAGGAAATAAGGACGCTATAATTCCGAAATCGTATGTATCGATTAGCATATTTTTATTCACCTACTTATTAAGATAACTCTGTTTTAATCAAACGAGATTTAAAAGAGGATCCACATCGAAACGTATCCCTAAAAATAAAATGAGGCTTGAATTAAATATGTAAGCCGAAAATTGCACTGTTTAGTCCGAACGCCCTAATCCACGCAACCGAATATTAAATAAATAATAGTCGGACATAACAATGAATTTTCTGGTGGCAGTTGTGGGATTCGGTCCTTAGAGTATTTTCTTTTGGTTTCATTTAAAATAGAGCCATATAAACAGTCTTATTTTAATTTGTTAAATTTTTGTCTATAAAAAATTTTTGGAAAATGCTTAAAATTGAAAATACATCCCTTTAAAGAGTTTTGTCTCTATTTTCCTTAAGAAAAATAAAGGAATTTTATTTTTAATTTGTAGACATCTATTCTATAATTTCATTAAAGTTGGGTGGTGTAGAAATTTGTATGGCATTCTTCTTTCCTCTTAAGATTAGATTTAAGTTACAATAATAAGAATACATATATTTATTTGAAACTTTGATACTTTTATTATCGCCGGAATTAGTTTCTTAAGTTACTTGAGTAACACTAGTATAAATAAAATTAAGTAAATAGATAGAATATCTCTAAATTTTACTGAACCGTATGAATATAAAGAAAGTATTGTTCTATGGTGTTTCCTTGTCCCTACAGATTTATTATTAAATCTATTTCCTGAACAAGTGAGGAATCAATTATATTCCATCATAGGAACATAGTGAAAGGAAAAATTTTCATAGAAGAAGCACATTAAAGTATAAGAAATTTTTTCGGTTTCAAACGAACTGTTATATTTATTTATATATATTTTATCATTTTGTTTATATTGTGCATGTGATTGAGGCGGATCATAAAAATTATTTGTACTAACATTTTAGTCATACATAGACATATATATTCCCATATTTCCCAAAGAACAATATAAAATATCTTAAAAGTTTAAGACAATAAAAGGGGAATCTGATTTTGCAACAAGATAGCTATTGAGCTTTAAATATCGGAAATTTTGTTTTAGTTATTTAGTTTGGCGTCCATAAACAGTCCTGTTGGAAAAGGTTCGGGAATACGAATTTTGAATGGATAAAAAATCGAAATAACCCTTAAAATAGCGTAGGAAGTCCCTACCAGTTTATAAAAAAAAAAAAAAAAAAAACCTCTTGAAAAATTTAATTAACATATAAAGGATTTTGTTTCCTCCTCTTCGGTTTATTATAATAATAAATAAAATCCAATACAACTAAATGTATACATATATATGTGTCTTTATTTAAACAATTAGATAATTATTCAAAAGTTACTGCGGTCTTATCGCAGGAAGTATCTAATTTCGATGACTTAAGATTCTGAATAAAATGTTTATTAATCATAAAAAAAATATTAAAACTAAACCAATGATATAATAATAAAAGGAAAATATTAAATAAATATAAGTTACATTCATATATATATATATATATATATATATATATATATATATATATATATATATATATATCATCTTACTCGCGTCAGCAATTTGACAAATAAAATAATTTATCTTATGTTTATGTCTACTCGGCAGTTGGAACCGTGTAAATATTTTCGGCTATTGTAGCTAGGTATCGACATACGATCTATAAACTTTATAGTTTAACGAGGAAAAGAGAACAAAAAATTATTTGTATAATCATCTTAACGTATTTATTTTCGTTGGACTCTCTGAGAAAAAAAAATATTTTATTCTATTCCAGTTACAAAACTTTCTCTTTTATAACTTAGATATTTTGGTTTTTGAAACATTTACTTTAGAAAATAAAATATTTTATTTTATTAGTTTTGAAACGTGAAAAACACATTTAAAGCACATCTGTGCAGCTAGCATAAGAAAGTCATTATAGGCTTTATTTTATGATCTTGGGTACTTGAGTAGTACAAAGAATTTCTTATTTTATTAGTTTACGGTATAGCCAAATATTACGGTCTTAGTTTAGAAAAAAAACACGTGTTTTTCAGGGAACAATACAGAGTGTTGGACCCCATCATAAAATTAGTCTAAACATTTCCAACAATTTATATATAACTTATTAGGGTGGTCGTTAAAAATTAAATTTTTTCAGGTGCCCCATAAAAAGCTTCTTTTTAGTGAAAAAATACGTGGGGAATTTGGTTTTTTCTTTTTAAGTAATAAGAACACGTGCCGCAGGACGATCAAAGTTCATGTTTCGATACAATTGCGGTTTTTTCCAAATATCTCATGAAATATGTAGATCAAAGGGAAAAATCATAGGAACAATTTTGTAGGAAACGGGATTTTCAACAAAAAAGGTCATATTTATTTTTTGCACAAAATGTGTATTTATGAAGATATTTTAAAAAAACTTTTTTTACATTTGATGAATTGAGCGTTTTAAGGATTACAAATTTTGAAAATAACATTTTTCTAATTATATAGAAACTAAAACAAGCATTAGTGATTGATCTGTGACGAGTTACGAAATTGTCTATATTTAAGAAAAAAAGTTATTTTTAACATTCGTTATCCTTAAAATGCTCAATTGATAAGATCTAAAAAAGTTTTATTTTAAATATATTCATAAATATACATTTTATAAAAAAAATGAATATGACTTTTTTTGTTAAGAATTTAATTTCCGACAAAATTGTTTCTTTGATTTTTTTCTTTTATCTGCATATTTCATGACTCATGAATCATGAGATATTTGAAAAAAACCGCGATTGTATTGAGAAATGAACTATGATCATCCTGCGGCACGTGTTTTTTTTACTTAAAAAGAAAAAACCGAATTCTCCACGTATTTTTTCACTAAAAAGAAGCTTTTTATGGGGCGCCTGAGAAAATTTAATTTTTAACGACTACTCTAATATATATATATATATATATATATATATATATATATATATATATATATATATATATATTGTCTTGAGAATAAACACATTGCCTTACGGTTATACAGTACTCGGGCCTTATGACGTCAAAGATGTCCTTTGACCGACCCAGGTATCTAAGGTCATAAAACTTAGTTCAAATCGTTTTATCTCTCCTTTAAGAGAAAACATACATTGCAAACTTAAAATTAATATTATTTTAAAAGAGAAAAAAAAATTATTTACTGGAAACTAGGAAAAATATTAGTTGAATTTTTGTAATCAACTATTCAGAGAAACGAACATACATATATACACATAAATCCGTTCTCTTTAAAGAGAAGAAGTTTTCCGATAAATATTTTATTAGCATTTAATGAATTATTCAATCAGTTCATTTGATCATTAATATTTAACTAAACTAATTAAGTAGTTTATATAAAGAAATTTTTCTTAGGGTTTAATTTAAACAGAATACATGTATGTCTTTTTAGGTATATGAATAGTCATAGTTACACATTAAAATATCACTTCTGAGTTCATAACTCTTTTCTTTTAATTAAGAACAAAAGTGAGAATTTTGATAATATTTAGCGTTTAACTATTAGGGATACATAATTTAGGAATATTTATATTTTAAATAAATATATCCAAAGCAGAAATCGCACGTTTAAGAGCGGAGCTGGAGCGTGAGAGACGCGAATTCGCACGCCAAAGGCAAGAACTTGAAGCTGCCGTCGCTGCGAATAACACCGTGAATAACCCAGCGAATAACACACAACAACGGGAACCTTACCATTAATGTAGATCCTATCGACCGATTTTATGTGCCAGCAAAAGATTTCGCTGCTACGATTCCCATATTTTCGGGCAATGGCGAGACACCATAAGAAAAGTTCGACAGGGTGGTTACACAACGAATTCATTTATTACCAAAAAATAATCAGGAACTATATGTAGGCCATCTTTTAAATAGGATACAAGGGCGAGCGAGACGGTATGTAGAATCTAAAGATTTGACTACTGTAAGTGAGGTTTTAGAACTTCTTAGGAAAGAATTTAGACCTCTTAACCCTATCAGATATTTAAGTAGAAAACTAGCGCGGTGCCAACGAGAGCGTGATGAACCCGTCGAAGATTTTTACTATCGTATAAAAGACATCTTATCTAGCTTAAAGGCTATTAAAGATAAAGAGCCGAATAGACCCGTAGCTTATGCTTCTGCTTGCACAGATGCTAAAGATATTTTTTTTTTAAATTTACCGAAACAGTTTAAAATTGCTTTTATTAAACAAATTAAAGATGAAAACACCACATTAAAATCTCTATTTGAAGAAGTTAAAAAAATGATTAAACTTACGGGTGATTACACGAACAACGTGAATCGAGCGCGAAAATATGATAATGAAAATGCTCGTACAGATGCTTGGGAGACTTCTAAATTTTCTAGAGAGTATGACGACTATAGAAATCAATTAAAAAATCGTCGGGAGTATAATATCGCTTCTACTCCCAATTACGGGCCAGATCCTAATACGGAGACCGAGTCCTTTGCTTATTCTCCTAGCCTAGATTGAAAAATTAACCCAGTAAAAAGCGTGACCCAAACACCGAACTTCAGTAATTTAGAGGACCCAATGGCAAAGCCAGAGGGATATCGTATCGCTAAACACTTACAGTTTAATGAAAAGGCACCTATTCAAGGGCCAGATAATAAAAACAGCGAGTTAGAATTTTACCAGAAAAAATACGAGGAATTGCTTCAGCAAATGGAAAACTTAAAAAGCCGTAATTTAAACTCTAACGGTGCTCGACGCATGAGGGGGATGTCGAGCAACCAAAATACCCCACCCCCTCAGAGACGGAACATTCAAAACCCAACCCCCGCCAGGGACCTACAAAAGAAACTCAACGCCAAACCTTTTCCAGAGCAATAGGAAATGGCCCCGTGGTCATTTTAAGAAACAAAAATTATTTCGATAAACCTTTATCCGTTTTGTTGGATACGGGATCCTCACATAATTTTATTAATTTATTTACATTAAATAAGGAAGTAGAAGTCCAAGAAATAATAAAATCAGTTAATGGAATTACCTCAGAGTCCGTCCCAATAATCGGTATAACAACATTTGATATTTGGGATTTGGATATTGATTTCTTTGTAACAGCAACTCCGATCAACCAATATGACGCGGTCATTGGTAACGATTTTTTTAATAATAATAAAGCTATTATTTCGTTCTTTACTAACACTATGGTTTTAGGAAACAGGCCTATACGCCCTATTCCTATTGTATATAATACACAAAACCATAAGGTTATATTGAACCTTGATTCAGGCCCTATTATGAAGACATCACGTAACGATTTGCATGAGAACCAACAAAAATTTTTAATTGATACAGGCGGAGATGTCAGCCTGATAAAACTAAAAGCTTTAAAGCCACATATCTTAATAGATACAAGTAGAATATAAGAATTAAGTGGAATAGGTACTAGAATTATAAAAACTTTAGGAGTAGTTTGGTTAAAAATTTTCGAATCTAAATTTCTTTTTGAAGAATTTGAATTTCACATCGTGACAGACGATTTTCCAACCACCGGTATGGGAATAATCGGTAACGACATTTTGAAGAAAGAAAAAGCGGAATTATCAAATAACAAACATTCACTGACATAAATAGACATACCTACACGGACGATACCTTTCTTTAACAGTGGTAGGGAACAGTGATTTTCGTTACCGCCGAGAACCAGTATCTGTTACTCGATCGCCGTTCAAGCGAGTTCCTTAGATGAGGGGTATCTACCCCAAGTCCAGCCTTTTCCTGGAGTCATCTTAGGGGACGCCGCAGTTAAAATAAATACTGATAGAGCAATAGTAATGATAACTAATTTTAACGAGTGCAGAGCCGAATTCGAAATGAAACCAATTCCTATCGAGGAATACGAAGTAAACCAACATTACATACCAGGGGAAAGCGATAGTGAATCCCCTGATGAACTATTTAACTCTCACCTTGAGACCTCTGATCGTATAAATGAAATTTTGAAAATAATTCCTATGAATAATTTAACAATAGAACAAAAACAACATATTCTAGAGCTAGTTCGCGATTTTCACGACAGATTCTTCCTTTCGGGCGACGAATTAGGTCTATCGAAAACTACATTTTGTAGAATTCCACTAATGGATGATACGCCTGTAAAAATCAAACAGTTTCGGTTACACAAAGAACATCAGGATGAAGCGAAACGTCAAGTGAGGGAGCTAATCGAAACCAACGTTATTCAGAGATCCAGATTCCCATACAACGCGCCGGTATGGATCGTTCCTAAAAAAGCGGACGCGCAAGGACGCAAACGGTGGAGAATGGTCATAGATTTTAGAGCTTTAAATAAAAAAACGGTCAGTGATTCATATCCTCTACCCAATATTAATGACATGCTGCTCAGATTAAACGGAGCAACGATGTTCAGTGTCATGGACTTAGCCCGCGGTTTCCGATAAGTCCCCATGGCTCCGGAAGATCGAGAAAAAACAGCTTTCTTTACACCGGAGGGACATTATGAATTTATCAGAATGCCCTTTGGTCTCAGCGTAGCTCCACCAACTTTTCAAAGAATGGTAGACGATGAAACAGAAGATATGAGGAATGCTGGGGAATTGGAAAATTTGATAGATGATTTTCTGATCCCTGCCAAAAATCTCACAGAACACAACAACCGACTAAGAAAATTTCTACAAAAACTTCGAGAAGCAAATTTAACTTTACAACCTGAAAAATGTAAGTTTTTCTGCAAGGAGGTGACGTTTCTTGGGCACATAATAAGTCCCTAAGGGATTAAACCCGATCCTGCGAAAGTTTCAGCGTTGAAAGCCGCTTCCCAGCCAACTAATCACACTCAAATGAGAAAGTTTTTAGGGCTGGCTAACTATCTGCGTAGATTCATCGCTAACTTCGCCGAAAGAACTAAACCGTTGACGGAACTTACAAAGAAAAAACAAAATTTTTCAATAGTCCAGTGAAGCACAGACAGCTTTTGACGACATAAAAAATGCAATATGCGATCAAACATTGTTATTCCATCCCAATCCAGACAAAGCGTTTGTCTTGATAGTTGATGCTTCCCAAGTAGGATTACGTTGTATTTTAGGTCAGGAATTCGAGATAGAATCGAAAACCAATAACACGGAAAGAATCGTACAATTTTCACACTATGCGTACGGGTCACGTACATTAATTGACGCGGAAACAAGATACACCAAACAAGAACGGGAATGCTTGGCTCTTGTATTTGCTATTAAACAATTTAGACCGTATTTATATTCTCGCGAATTTATTGTACAGATGAATGAAGGTTGCATCTTATGGTTGAAAGATGGAATCCATCTCACTGATAGACAAATAAAATGAAAGTCTCTGTTAAACGGGTATAAGTTTAAGGTTGTTCTTAAGAGAAAAGTGGGCGATCAATTGGCTGATGCTTTATCAAATAATCTTCCAGCTCGTTTAATAGACTCTTTTCCTACGACTCAAGTCAGTATGTGTCCGATAGATAATCCTCAGAATATACCAACAAAAAGGGGACCAGGTAGACCTAGGAAAACGGATAAACCAAATCCTTCGGGAAAAGAGAAATCCGTCTTTCTGGCGCCTAGAGACACCATAGCTTCTAGACTGCAACAAAGAATAGGTGAATCAAGATCAACTGATCACCTTTATAAAAGACCTAACTATAAAGAATTAGAAACTTCTGAGTTTTCGTCAGCAGACGAAACCATCAGTAAGTCCAATCCACAGTTATCACACGTAACAGTCTCGCCACGCAGGGCATTTCTCAAAGAAATACCCTCCGTGGTAGAAATAGAGCCAAATTTTACTGAAACCGATGGAACCGAACACGATAATCCTCGAATACCAGAGGATATTAGCGCTAAAACAGGTGATAGAGATTCGAGTCCTAAGACGGTTGAATCGAGCAAATTGCAAGACAGTTTCGACAAATTTGATAAGATCATGCGACGAAGAGAAGAATAAGAGCAAGCCACAGCGCAGTTACGAGAAGAACAAGAACGAGAAGAAGCCAAATCTTGAGAAAACTTTGTGAAAGAAATTAGAAGAACTTTTCACCGTTTTGACCGTACCTTACAAGGTGCAGGACATGAGGACTCTGAAGAAGAATATGGTAAGGAAGCCGCTTCAGATGCAGACAATGGAGAAATCGATGAGTCCGAGGAATGTGCAGAGGAATCTGAAATCGATTATATTGACGAAGTGATGAATGAGAGCCATCAACAAGTTACTATGCCCTTTTTTGGCGAAGTAACACCTTCCATCAACCGACAACTCATGTCATCCTTTGACGGAATGTACTGGGATGCAGAAGCTTATAAATTATTAAAAACTCCAGTTGGAAAAAATATATGTTTCTCGCCGCGATCTCCACTAGCGTTTGATTTAGATATAACTCCAGAGAACATAGCGGGACGATCCGACGAGAATCCAAGTTCAATCTCACCGAAACAGAACACACCAAGCGAAATCGAAAATCCGGTAATAAATAAAAATCAATATTTAGAGACAACGGTTTCCCTGAAACCGAATCCTAGTTACCCATTGCCCAAATCAGTTACAGCGCATCAGACAACTAAAGCTTTTGAAACGGAACCGGAATTATCAGATGTAGGTAGGATCCTGTTAGTCCTGAATTGGAAAATACAATCAATCCCGGATCAGTAGGAAAACCTTTCTTAAAAATCTCTCACAGTCGGGACGGACTCACTTACGTTAAAGATAATATAGCTCATTTCCTTTCAGCTGATTGTAAATTTACTCAACCAGTACCTAAGTTGCTGCAAGCACTAAATTATATTTCAGAATCAGAATTTAAAATAAATAAGCCTAAAGTAGGATAGGTGTTCGTAACGCAGTACGGAAAAAGTCGAGTTTTTACGGTATTCTTCAAACTGCGTCACTTCGATAAAACCACTCCGGAAATGATATCGGACGCTCTGTATAGGTTAAGAGGCGCTTTGGAAAAATATAAAATTTTAAGTTTAAGATTAGCTGAAAATAGCGATGAAATAGGGGAGGGAATAGAACCTTATTTGACTAAAATATTCAAATTCTGCCCTATAAATTCCACTCTTACTAAGGATAAAATAATATGCCTAACCGAAGACCAAAAGATACCAATAATTACCGAACACCACTCTAGTTTAATTGGAGGCCATTAAGGTGTAGTAAAAACATTTTGGAGAGTTTGCGAACGGTATTATTGGCCCGGACTGAAAGAAGATGTACATAAATTTATACAGAACTGTGACGTTTGCCAGCGTGAAAAATTATCACGAATAAAGACCCGACAATCTATGATAATAACTGACACACCTTTTGAACCTTTTGAAAAAATTTTAATTGATACAGTTGGGTCACTTGAGCTCACTCCAGACGGTGAAAGACATATTCTTCCATACAGGACAATTTTTCAAAGTTTTGTGCCGCTGTCGCGATACCAGACATACGGACTGAAACTATAGCTGAAGCTTTAGTTAATAATTTTATCAGTTTTTATGGCTGTCCAAAGGTAATCTTATCAGATAACGGTACTTCTTTTACGAGCAAACTTCTGAGTAAGTTAGCACGAATTCTCAGAATCAAGCGAATAACGAGATCTGCATATCATCCGCAATCTAACGGAGCACTAGAAAGATCTTATAATGCCTTAGTTGAATATCTAAAAGCATTCATAGAATCATTCTCAGATTGGGACAAATATTTAGCTATGGCAATGTTCAATTATAATACAACTGTACATTCTGCTACTAATTTTACACCTTTCGAACTAATATTCGGGAAAAATGCTCGCTCGACCACTTCATTCCCAGATTACTCACAGATAGAAATCTATCCTGAATCAATCGGAAATTTATTAACTCGATTAAACAAAGCCCGAGCTATAGCTCGAATTAATCTAATAGACTCGAAAGTTCACTCTAATGATCGTTATGATAAAACTTCACATGAGGTAGATTTTTCACCTGGTGAATTTGTGTATATAATAAAGGAACCGAGAAAGGGGAAACTCGATAGTCACTACCACGGCCCTTATGAGATAGTCAAAATCTTAGAAAACGGAGAGGTTGTTTTAGAAACAAACGAAGGACAAAGATTTTCGAAACACCCGTCAAAATTAAAATTAGCATTCTCAGTCCACGATCTAACTAAGAAAACTTTAAAATCTTGCCCTTCATAATAGATTTAGTAGTAATAGGTTAGCAAGTAAGAGGAGCATCGACTCCATTTCCTTAAAGGGAAGACTCATATAACTTTAGTTTTAATTTATAGACAACCCTACACCAGTCCACGCTCACCAGTTCATTTCGATAACCATGCCAAAGCGTGTCAATCCTTGGACCATGGCCGAAGCCAAAGTACATTTGGAGAAGTATATCCTATCGACCCTCGAGATGGCGATTTCGAATACTACCACGATATCACTATATACGAAAGGACCCCAGACTCATGCCCGAAATCTGAAACGAGGCGAACCAGCCTATGCTCGAACTTCAGATCGACGAATTGCCTAGAACAACGACAATAAGACACTCAATACGGTTATCATCTGCTGCTGCGATAGGACGCGGAAACGCTACTTGGAAAACATCGATATGCTTCCACTAATCAAAGCGAATGGAAGTACCAAAATCAAGATGCTAAACTTCCGTTGGGGAAATTATCATGATGATAAATGGTGGCACTATTCGGACATGATCACCAGGAATGAAGAATTAAAAACCCTCGAGGTATCCCTGGGTAAGAACTGAAATGATTTGGTTAACAACCTCGTATTAATGGCGACCAACTTAGAGCACCTTACTATCTACGAAACCAGGCTCGACCAGGTCACTATACCAGCCCATGAAAACATAAACCTCTCGACCTTAAGCGTGGTAATGCCCCATAAACGTATCGGAAGCTTCAATAGAACATTGCGTACGAACATCAACACATTAGTAGTATCTGGTCCTCACTTCTCATATTATACGATCATCAAAATACTCGACGCCAATGAAATCATCGAGACCATTGACCTGAAGGGAATCCGGTATTTTACACACCAACCAGCATTGTCAAACTTGCTAAAAAGAGAGGACAAAGTCAATCTGCGGGTAGTTACAATCCTGATGCCATCGAGAGAAAACCTCAGGGGACTTCAGGGCAGCACTCAAAGGAGCAACAAGCCATACCGGGTCCTGGTGAAGATAGACGAATAATTAATATAATTAGGAAATAATAATTAGCCATAGTTAAAATTAAATAATTAGGTATAATACTTTACGATTCCACTAGGAGTATCATCTCCATTTTCCGGTTAAGGAAACATCGATGAATTATTAGGTAACCCCAAATAAAAAGAAAAAATATTGTTACATTATAAACAGAAATTTACATTATAAAGAAAAAAAATATTTTTATAAAAAAATTCCTACTAGGAGTATCATCTCCATTTTCCAATTAAGAAAACTTAGAGTGATTTTAGGTTAGTCGAAGTAGATTTACAAAAGAGATTCGTTATAAAGAGATTTTTATACTATAAAGTTAATGAAAAACTGGGACCGCTTTTCCCTTTACACATTATACATTCTTCCTATAGGATCAGGGAAAAGTCTGGGTCTCTGTTATCCTAGAAGGGTGATGAGAGGCTCAAACTTTTTCCATGTTAAAAGGAGAGAGGGGATCTTGGAAAGAAAATTAAAAAAAAAAAATAAAAATAAAAAACAAAATAAAAACAATAAAAAAATATAAATAAAAATAGATTCCTTTAAAAGAGTAGAATCTTTATTTTCTATAAAGAAAACTAGAGGAATCTTATAAGAAAAAAAAAAAAAATTATTTTATCTATAATATAATGAGTAGTTATCTATCTTGATAAGATAAATATATTAATCTTTTTGAATAGAAGTATTGGTAGTACACTAAGTTTTGTAGTTATATTAAGTATTTGCTATTTTGATAAAATATGTTTCATTACAGAATTGGAGCTATCACTAGGAACGGTGGTTGTAAATCCTCGGAATCAGAAGGACTCACGTTTTAGAATCCAATCAAAATGAAAAGGTAGTAGCAGGAAAACCCTTGTTTCTAGTGATAGGCCCACATATAACAACCAATATTCGCAATATATCTATGTATAAGAGTTATAGTTAGATACATTAATACATAGCATAAGAACAACCTCAAAACCAATAACTCACAAGCTTTTATTTTTGGTCGTCTATAAAAAAAAAAAAAATTATTTTTGAGCTATCCATGGTGGACTGAGTTAATTCCTTCTAATTCATTCCCTCTACTTTATCTTTCAATCTACGGACATTTCAGCTCTCCTCCTTCTCAGCAGAATGCCTTTTTACGTGGTTCTAAGTGGACACAAACCTGGAGTATACCACACTTGAAAGGATTGTCGCGATCAAATCCTCGCTTATCCAGATCCAGTTTTCAAACAAATTTCATCTATAAAAGTATCTCAAAAGTATTTACAATATCGGCAATCGATCCTTCACCCGATAAACCATCAATTCGAAAGAAACGCCAAGGGTCGGATCACTATCTTCACAGATGGATCGTGTTTTCGGAATGGAACCTCAGAACCAGCAACAGGATTGGGCATTTATTTTAGACCAAATCATCCCCAGAATCTGTCTCTTCCGTGCTTTAACCGGAACACCAACAACGGTGCAGAATTAGAAGCGATTCTGCAGGCCTTAAAAACTATAATAAAATTCGATTTAACAAAAATAGATCTTTTTACCGATTCTGAATATTTATGCAACATCCTCACCATTTGGCATAAAAATTGGAAGGAGCGAGATTGGATCACCTCAACAGGAAAGCCAGTTTCGTATGAAGAAGAGCTCAACTACATCAAAACTCAAATGGAGGCCCGAGACATTAAAATCTACCACGTTCCCGGTCACGAGGGAATCTATGGCAACGAGCAAGCTGATCAAGTAGCCAAAAGCGGAGCTCAATTATTTGAATTGTTCAAAAGAAGATCAAAAGAAGAGTTCAACATTCGCTTACCAACTACAAGCTCAAGGAAATAGAATCCATCATTTCTGAGCTTGGAGAGGGGGGGGGGATGTTATGTCCGATTTCTCTAACTATTTCTTTTAACCACTCATGTTGAACACCCCTAAGGAATAGATATTCCATTTTCTCTTGAGAGAAACAAGGATGGATACAATTGAGTGTTACAAAACGTTCTACCAGATTTCTTCCTTTCTGTCTTTCATTCCCTTATTCTTCGTTCCCCACTTATTGTCCACTACGATCACTCTAATGCGCAGAATAAAATTATCAATTCAATAAAACATATATATATATATATATATATATATATATATATATATATACATCTCTATATATATACAAATCATATAAAAAAATAAAGAAAAGAAAATAGTTGAAACCGTGAGAAATATTTATACGAAAGGAAAAAATATATATATACATCTATATATCTATACGTACGCACCAGAGTGTCAGTATCTCGAATAAAGCAAATATAAAGAATTGCATCGCGAATATAATAAATTAAAAAAAAAAATAATAAAATTTACAACAGTGAATAGTGTTATTGGTTAAGAATGGTTAGTTAAGTATTAACTCACAATTGTGAGTGTAATTTTATCCATACGATAAAATATATATAATTCAAAATTTATATCTTGAGCATTATAAAAAAAAAACAAGTGTAAACAAATGTTTAAAACTAAAAATAAAATCCGTTAAAAAGTATCATCTCTATTTTCCATTAAGGAAAATAAAGGAATATTTATTTTAATTATCAACTAAAATCGAGCATAGAATAAATAAACAGTGCCAATAACTATTGTGTATTATTCATAAAAATAAGTTAAATAATAAGTTATCACCCAACCCTCACTCGAAGATCACTTGCACGATAGAGCTAGCAGCCAATTCAAGAGTCCGGAACGAGGGAACATTCTCCAGTAAAATATAAAAATATATAACAGCGCAAAGGTAAGGAATTTATAATCGCCTTCTTTTTCTCTGTTCAATCCTAACATTTTTCAATCAGCCTCAAAACTTAATTGATAATAAAGACGCTATAATTCTGAAATCATATGTATCGATCAGCATATTTTTATTCACCTACTTATTAAGATAACTCTGTTTTAATCAAACGAGATTTAAAAGAGGATCCACATCGAAACGTATCCCTAAAAATAAAATGAGGCTTGAATTAAATATGTAAGCCTAAAATTGCATTGGTTAGTCCGAACGGCCTAATCCACGCAACCGAATATTAAATAAATAATAGTCGTTCAAAACAAGTTTTAAGAGTAAATTTGTAATTTTACTTCCCCAGGGAATAATTTAATCGATGATTATTATTATTTTGCTAATTTAAGTATATTATTATTTAATGAGAATTATGATAAAGAATTAATGTTTAGTAAATGATATTTTGAATTGTAATAGTTTATTGGATTTCGATTTACAAATATATTTGAATTAAATAATATAGTTAAAGGATTCCAGTCATAGCCAACATTTGTTTGTTCATTTCTTGGATATATTTTAGTGATATTTATTCCTTATTATTTTTATTTATTATATTTATTTGGTT
>OZ024710.1:11274877-11335125 GCA_964016945.1 Microplitis deprimator | reverse complement strand
ATCCAGAAAAAAGCGTTTTTTGGATTTTTTTTGCAAAAGAAAATTACAATTGTTATTAACAAAAAACCGTTAAGAAAATTAGCTGTCTAGCCTTTTGGAAAAATCTCAAAAAGTATAAGTGATAGCTCAAATATTAAAAAAGTTTCTGAAAGAGCAGAAAATTTGAGTAAAAAAGTTCTCGACCCCCCGAATTGTAGCTCCAATATTTATAATTTTTATTTAACGTTAAAAATCGGCTTTTGCGCGGCAGTTGAGGCATGCGCGCGCCGCCGCTCTAGTGAGTGTAGTTGTTAAATAATTTTTTTATGCAATTTAATATTAACTAAAAAATTTGAAAAAATTCTGGTTTCATCTAGACAGTTCAAAGAATATGATTCCGCGGTACTAAAAGTTGTATCACCATTTTTCAAAAAGTTATTCGATTGTTAATTAAAATTTTGTTTACGGGTATGTGTTGTAATAAAAGGCGGTGTAAAAGTTTAAATAATTAATCTATAAATTTTTTTTTTCTTGGAGCCCTCCCGAGTCAAAATCTGAAGTGTTATTCCAACGTCTCGAGCGTCTCAAGTGTTATTCCAACGTCTCGAGCGGTTCAAGTATTACTCTAACGCCTCGAGCGTTTCAAACGTAACTCTAACGTCTCGGACAATGCAAATGTAAAATCCATGTTTTAAAAGCATAAAAAACATGAACTGGTTCAGGCTGAAGTACCAAGGGTACTAGCTCTCAGATTGATCGATCGTGAAAGGGCTCAAATCTTTCTGTAAATCGGGGTTGGCGGGGGGGGGGGGGGGGGGGGGGGGGTGAGCAGAAAATTATCTGAGCGCTACCATCATAGAACAATCTTACAGCTAGATCCCTCGGTACTCCATCCTAGACTAGTTGGATTTGTTAATCAGGTCTACCCCCCCCCCTGCCACCTCCACGAAATGATCTGAGCCCTTCCACTATCGAAGAATCTGAGAGCTAGTGCCCTTGGTACTTCGGCCTGTACCTGTTTGATTTTTTATTCATTATCTTTCTGCCCTCCCCCCCCCCCCCCTCACGAAATGATCTGAGCCCTTCCATCATTAAACAATCTGAGAGCTAGTGCCCGTAGTACTCCAGCCTGAACCAGTTGGATTTTTAAATTATTATTTTTCTCCTCCCCCCCCCCCCTACCTTCACAAAAAAATCCTAGCCCTCTCATCATCTTATAACTTGACAGCTTGTACCTTTGGTACTTCAGCCTGAACCAGTTGCAATTTTCAATCATTATCTTTCTGCCCCTCCCTCCGACTTACAGAAAGATCTAAACGCTTCTATCATCTTTTAACCTGACAGCTTGTACCCTTGGTACTCCAGCCTGAACCTGTTGGAATTTTTAATCATAATTTTTCTACTCACCCTCCTGCCCTCACAAAAAAATCTGAGCCCTTTCATCGTCTTACAAACTTACAGCTAGTGCCCTTGCTACTCCAGCCTGAACCAGTTGATGTTTGTAATATTTTTAAAACATGGATTTTACCTTTTCTTTGTCCGATACGTTGGAGTTACGTTTGTAACGCTTGAGGCGTTGGAGTAATACTTGAGACGCTCGAGACGTTGGAATAACACTTCAGATTTCAACTCGGGCTTCTTACAAACATACTTAACAAGATGATGTGATAAAAGTTACTAATTTTTGAAGTAACAAAAAATTTAAAAATTTAAATAATGTATGTTGAATAATTTTTTTTTTCCAATTTTAAGCTATTACTGATTTCTTATCCTTGTCAGGCATTACATGATTAATTTTTTAATTTTTTCATACCATTTGTTTAGAAATTTTTTGTGAACACATGGATTAACTAAATATTTTCGAAAAATTTTTTTTCACTATTTTGTTAGCGTAAGAAAATAATGATTTTTTAGTAAAAAATTTTTCCTTAAAAACAGTATCTTAATGTTTATAATCGTTTTTTTTTATATTTTGATTATTTAAATATATAACTAAGAAATGGTTTTTGTTTTAAAAATCATAAATTGCATTTCTAAAGATAATGGCAAAAAAACAATTTTTTTGTCAACAATTTATTCATTTATTTATTTAAAAATTTGTTATAAACAATTTTTTTTCTTCATTTCAATTTTTTTCTAGAACATAAAAAAAAGACAAAAACAGCAACCTGCAACAATATGGCAGAAAAATTTTTTTTCAATTTTTTAAAAAACATTTGGATATTGGAGCACGACAAAGTCTAAGCACTGACTCGATTTGTCAACAAACAAATTGCTGTAACTTTGCAGCTATTGCAGATACAGTTTTCAACCTTCGAGTCGTTTTTATACAGTATGAGTTAAGCTTTCTTATCAATTTTTCACCTAACGTTTATCTGTTATAGTTCTTTGACTACACGCATTTATTTATAAGAATTAGCATTTCCTATTTCTTACAATGCTTATATCTCATAAACAAATAATGTTATGACAAATATGCTTCAAGAATTTTTTGTTACCTGGTTATTAAACTATTCATATATATTTTTTTTTTTTATATTTTTAACTTCATTTGTTTATGTGATTTTAAAATTTATTTAACCCCTGACAAGCACACTGGGTACAAAAGACCCTTTCCAAAATTTTATTTCGTAATAATTTTTTGTGTTTATTTAACGAAGGGCTCTTTTGTTAAATATGGATAGATAAATAGACACAAATATTATTGTATCTATATTATAGAGAATTTTTTCAGCTTTAATTTAAAAAAAAAAAATTCTCTAACTTTATTTGGGACCAAAATATTTGAAAATGAAATATGTTGGGTACTTTTCACCCTCAATGCCTAAAGAGGTATACCGTTTAGATGCGTGCTTGTCAGGGGTTAAATTATTTTCTATTTTTACTCGCATTTTTTCGGAAACAAATTAAAAGCAGGGGATTGAGGATAAATAGGGAGAATAATAAGCAACATTTTTAAGAAAAATCATGAGCATGAGACAGACTATTCCGGCAAACACCGAATAGTTAATAATTTGAAACCAACAATCATAATCTATGCATCAATATAAATAATTATAAATAAAATCGTGAGACTGACTTTATCAATATAATAAACAGTAAAAATTTATAGTTTCAATCACTAATGTACTTTGGAAATCTTAAAATGCGAGTAAAAATAGAAAATAATTTAAATAAATTCTAAAATCACATAAACAAATGAAGTTAAAAATATAAAAAAAAATATATATGAATAGTTTAATAATCAGGTAACAAAAAAGTCTTGAAGCATATTTGTCATAACATTATTTGTTTATGAGATATAAGCATTGTAAGAAATAGGAAATGCTAATTTTTATAACTAAATGCGTGTAGTTAGAGAACTATAACAGATAAACGTTAGGTTAAAAATTGATAAAAATGTTGCGGGTTGCTGTTTTTGTCATTTTTTTATGTTCTAGAAAAAAATTGAAATGAAGAAAAAAAATTGTTTATAACAAATTTTTAAATAAATAAATGAATAAATTGTTGACAAAAAAAATTTTCTTTTTGCCATTATATTTAGAAATTCAAATTATGATTTTTAAAACAAAAACGATTTTTTAGTTATATATTTAAATAATCAAAATATGAAAAAAATGATTATAAACATTAAGATATAGTTTTTAAGAAAAAATTTTTTACTAAAAAATCATTATTTTCTTACGCTAACAATATAGTGAAAAAAATTTTTTCGAAAATATTTAATTAATCCATTTGTTTATAAAAAATTTATAAACAAATGGTATGAAAAAATTAAAAAATTAATCACGTAATGCCTAACAAGGATATGAAATCAGTAATAGCTTAAAATTGAAAAAAAAAAATTATTTAACATACATTATTTAAATTTTTAATTTTTTTGTTACTTCAATATTAATAACTAATGAAATAAAAATATTTTATAAACTTTTATTAGGTCATTTTGTTGAGTATGTTTATAAAAAGGGCTCCAAGAAACAAAAAATTTATAGAGTAATTATTTATACTTTTACACCGCCTTTTATTACAACACATACCCGTAAACAAAATTTTAATTAACAATCGTATAACTTTTTGAAAAATGGTTATACAACTTTTAGTACCGCGGAATCATATTCTTTGAAGTGTCTAGATGAAACCAAAATTTTTTCAAATTTTTTAGTTAATATTTAATTGCATAAGAAAATTATCTAACAACTACGCTCACTAGAGCGGCGGCGCGCGCATGCCTCAACTGCCGCGCAAAAGCCGATTTTTAACGTTAAATAAGAATTATAAATATTGGAGCTACAATTCGGGGGGTCGAGAACTTTTTTACTCAAATTTTCTGCTCTTTCAGAAACTTTTTTAATATTTGCGCTATCACTTATACTTTTTGAGATTTTGCCAAAAAGCTGGACAGCTAATTTTCTTAACGGTTTTTTGTTAATAACAATTGTAATTTTCTTTTGCAAAAAAAAATCCAAAAAACTCTTTTTTCTGGACGCCATTCTGGATCGTTTAAGCCATCAACCATATTTTTAGGAGACTTGTAACTATTTTTTGCAGGTTTTCATCTTCTCGACTAGACTATACGTCCGGGAGCTGCCGAACTCACTACTGACTTCATAGTCAGAATAGTGCCGGGTCACTCGCTAACTGGGCCCAACACATGCAATTTCTTGCTCATGACCGTGTCAAAACGGCTTGAGAACCTGCTACCAGCCGACCAAGCAGAGAATTCGTTTCATTCCGGCCTGCTCGGCAGCCAATAAGAAAAATTGGCTAACTAATTCTTGTTGGCGCGCTTTTAAGCCAATGAAAAAATTCGTTTTGTGCAGCGAGGCTGCCACGTCACCACCGAGCGGTCACGCCGGCTCAACAACGTTTTTATTATCTGCTTTTCGCTTCTGGTGTTCAACCGCTTCACCTCGTGCTTTTCTTCTACACCGTGCAGTTGTACTAACTACCACGTGTTCTAAAACCGCTTCGATTATTCTATATAATTTTCTTATTGTTCTTGATTTTAATTTCGCTGAATTATAACGCTCAAATATTTTCAATGATTAGATAGTAAATTAAGGCTACTACTTATTGAGACTAAATTGATTATCGCTCGTGTATAATTAATATAAATTAATTACCATGTTGTTAATTGCTATCGACCACGTTTCGAATTTAATATACTTGAGTTTAATATTGTTTGCATTCGCTATCGCGTACATATTTTGTTGCATTTGCTGTTTAATACCATCTTCTCACAGTTTTAAGTGTACATAGTGTAAATAAATATCTAACTTATTTCTCATTAAAAATTGTGTAATTTTTAATTGTTAAAATTCTATCACCACTAACCAGATCTTTATTGTTCCTTCGCTCATATTTCATTAATAATCTAATATTTAGCATTAATTACATTGAATAATAATAATATATCGACGTTCTAATTAGCAAATTGTATAACTCAATATTTTATAGTAGGAGATTCTATGCAATTTACAGATAGTAATAGTCTGAAAAAATATTATTTGAGTAACCTAGACAATCGCATAAATGAAGAATTTTTTAAAATCGACTAAGAAAATTTGCTAATTAGAACGTCGATATCAATTTCCCGGAAAAAGAGTTCATGTCTGACCATATATGAGCATTTATATAAGGTCATATTTGATCATATATGAAAATTGGCCATGTCTGATCATGTATGATTAGATATGATCGTATATGATTAAATATGATCATATATGATATACATATCGGTTGGACAAAAATTATTTAAACTAAAACAATAATGTCTCAATTTTATTGTTCATTATTACTCATTGAAATTCATTTATATATAGCTATTGTTCATTAATTATTAATTCTTCTATCGATGAAAAAGTATCCGGTATTTTTGTGGGATTCGAACCTGGATCCTTCTGCGTGTCCATTGAAGCTTGTACCACTCTGCCAAACCATGGACTTAATAGTCGGGACTATTCAATGGGTTTATATATTGATCTTAGAAATCTCAGCAATCATTACGTTTGTATTGATATTTTACATTATATTTGAGAAGTTTAAGATTTATAATGCAGAATAAAAAGTTTTTTTCATTTTCAACAAATTAAAAAAATAAAATTTAAACTTCAGGTTTTATTTTTTTACTACCCGCTAAGAAAATTGAAAATTTTTAAACTTAAAATTTAATATTGATATATTAATTTAATATCGATTTAATACATAAAATTCAAAATAATTATCAAAACATCCATATAATCTACAATTATATCAATAATCCATAATTAAATATTTAATTGAAATAATATAAATACTAAAATAATGAAATATTATAATAATCAAATATGCTTTTGCGCTTTTCATTAGCTAGGTGGTGTTGTTAAATTTATGGTGAAATGAAAAAGCGTGCGCAGCGATTAACGTGTAAATCGCTACGTGACAAAGTATTAAATTTAAAAATTAATAAACATTTTTGGGAGAAATAAACAAATTTAAAAAAAATTTTTGATAAAAATGAAAAATGAATATTTTTTGAGAAAGTAACAAATATTTCAAAAATGAATAAACTCAAATTCAATTATTTAATTTATTATCAAATTCGTTCATTTATTCTTAAAATATTCAATAAACAACAACAAATATTCAAAATTAATAATCGAATAATATCTAGTATAGATAATATAATCTATATTTATTATTCTATAAATTTAATATTTATTATAAATTATTAAATATTAAATTTAGAAAATAATAAACGTTTCTGGAATGAATAGAAAAATGTAGTAAAAAATAACATTTAATGATAATGAAAATGAAATATTTAATTAAAATATTCATTTTTAATGAAGTTCTAACGGAAACCGCAAGGTGAACGGACGTGCTTTACGTGTGCTCTATGGTCGCATTTATATTTTAGCCTTTTTCGACTGTATTTTCAAAAGTGTTTATTGATAAAAATTTTAACCTGTTATTGACAATTCAGTTTCTTTTTTAATCTACTTTTGTTTTGTTTTTATCGTGCTGAATATTCATTAATTATCAATAACCAATCAGCAACTCAGGCATAAAACTCATCTTTTGGAAAACCCATGGCCCCAGAAACATAACAAGCATTAAAGACCTCTCTGACTGCAACTACATCACCCTCAATAACACCTAGCTCACCCCTAATTCCAGCTCCCTCTTTTCTTCTGGGTGGAAGATCGACACGGTTGGCGCTATCAAGAAACCAGGACGTCCTATCGGAGGATTAGCTATACTCTACTCACCTAACCTTGACTTTACACTTATACAAAAAACGGATAGTTGAATTGTCGGTCTCATCTTTCACTGCATTCTCAAGATAATAACCATCTCAGTCTACTTCAGACCTGTTGCTAATATCAATGACCAACTTTTCTTACTACAGCAAACACTTCAGCAGGTGGAAGGTGACTTCGCATCGGACCTCATACTAATTGGGGGTGATTTTAACTCAAGAGTTGGATGCCTTGGAGACGTAGACCCACTCCTAATGAACCATACATCTCTGCAAGCAAAAAAAAGTGCGCTGGACCTAGAAATCAATAAGCGAGGCTCCACACTCATCAACTTTATGGAAAATAACGGTTTTATCCTTCACAACGGGAGATGTAGTGGTGATTTACAAGGAAGCTATACGTACATTAGTAAAATAGGTATGAGCACTTCTGACTTTATCTGGGTGAACCTGCTAGGCGCCGACTTGATCAAGTATATATCAGTCTTTCCGTTAATTTCAAATTCAGACCACCTCCTACTGATGGTCGAGGTTTTTGCTGTTTCAGAAGCTAAGAACGATTCCGTTGAATTGCCTCCAAAGTAATGCTATAAATGGTGACAGGATGGAGTTGAGAAATTCAGAAACCACCTACTACACTCGCCACGTGTATCTATGGACATAACTCAAGACACTACTGACTTCCTCTACGACAAACTTCGCCAGGCCATTACTGAAGCAGCAACACACACGCCAATGTTCAAAATAAGCCGACCTCAAAAGCACAAAAATCGACCGCATATGCCATGGTATGATCTTGAATGTGCGTCTCTCAAACGGGCAGTAGAGAAGTTGTTAATGACCTGTAAAAGATACAACTCGTTCAATCTACTCTGGAAGGAATACGCAAACTAAAAGAAAAGTACTCGACCCTACTTAAAAATAAAAAACACAGCTACGATGAGTCCATACAAGACAATTTCGCCAACATAAAAGATATATCACAGTTCTGGCAAACAGTAAATTCAGTGCGCCGTTTCAAAAAGCAATAAATTCCTATTCCAACGATCGTCTGGGAACAGTTCTACGAAACAGTGTATCCACCCAGAGTTCCTGCCGACTACCTTTTTTCTGGACCGTTTGACCCCACCCTCGATGAGAACATCACCTGCTGGTTCAGATGACATCAATTAATTAATGTAACAGGACCTAAGTCCACTTCCGCTGACCGGAAGCCGATTTCACACCCTTTTGGGCATACTCGCGCTGCGTAATCCTTTCTTTTCTACCATAATATTATAAAGCGAAACATTGAGCAAGCTCAATATTGGCGGATGTTATAACCCTTAGGATCAGAGATCCTTTGCGTGTGGGTGCCGAACCAACAGCCACTACGAGTCCATACCCAGAGTATCCTAACATTTGGTTTCCGTCATGCCGGCTTGGAAGGATACGTCCATGTCACCAATTTCATGTATTGGTCGACATACCACTTGGTCAAGAGGGGACGTGGTTTCTTCCCCTGCCTTCCTGAGAAGATACCCAGTTTTATTAACATTCATTCGTCCATACTTTAACACATTTACACACACACCTAACTTCGGACTGACACCCAGGATGCACAGAGTCCTCAAAAATCGTGAGTTCTGCACACCCATGCCCAGCCGCTCCGACAACGACTGGGTGGATGCAAATTGAACCGCGATCTAGTAGTCTTCTCCTCCTTCCTCTCGGTGTTGGAACTGGCTGCTGAGCTTGTGGTGGAGACAATCTCTGCTGAAACCATTAAAAATTTTAAAGGAGTTTGGAGATGAGGCAAAAACCCGACCGATTTGTGGCCACTCCACGGCCCACCCATCTATGCTCTAGAGCACCTCACGCGGAGGCTCGAACTCGGTGCATTTTAGCAGTAAGTGCTGAACGGTGTCTCACCCTTTGTTGCATTGGGGGCATTTTCGATCTTTTGCGAGTCCGTAGTTGAAGAGTCTATCCTTAAAACAGCCGTGACCGGTTAAAATCTGGGTAAGCCAGAAATTAGGACTGATGTGTTTGCTCGCTAGACGTTAAGTAACGTCGGGAAAGAAGTTGAATGTCATTCGTCCTTTGTCCGTTGTGGACCACTGTTCTTGCCATCTGCGAATGGTTTCTTTTCTAAGGGAGACAAGGCCTTCTTCGTCATCTGGCTGCACGGTCACGGTTCCAAGGGTTGCCTGTTTACCAGTGCGAAGATTATAACGGGCGCAACGTTCGTCAATCACAAGCTGAATGGGCACTGCCCCCGCAACTACGCAAAGTCCCTCATACGATGCCGTCTTGTATGAAGACGTAATCGTAATCACGGCTCGCCGTTTCAGGGCCCTATGAGCCTTCTAATCCTCTACTCCACATAAGTCACTCCAACTTGCTGCCGCATAAGTGACAACAGGCAGGAAGTAGCCCCTGTAGATAGTGGACATAGCCGGAAAGCGCAGTCCCCATTTAGTCCGTGCGAGACGGCGTAGACGACCAAAAGTTTTATCTAGTTTCGCGCGCCTTGTCTTTATGTGTGTTGTTGGTTTGAGGTCCTGGTCGAAGTGTACCCTTAAGTATCTAACGCTCTTTTTTAATGCTATTTTTGAGTTACCTATAACGATGTTTGGTGGCTTTGAATCATACGGGCTTTTTCTGTCTTTTCGCTTCATAGGGGTACGGACTTTTGTCCTTGCGTGGACCGCGTCGGGTGTAATCTCTTTTGAGGAATATTGATTCAGTCATGGACTCCAACAATGTGAGTTTCACGGAACGACACCATTCCAGTATCGAGTCTACCGTCCCTTGCCCTTTTCTTTCAATGTCGGCACGTAAAGTGCCTTATATGATGACGAGGAGGTTGTCAGCATAGGTTACAAATTTACTCCCGTGTTCTGTTGACTCTAATTCTTTACGCGAATCATCGAACATAATGCTCCAAAATAAAGGCCCTAAAACTAATCCCTGTGGACATCCCCTTGTTAGCTTCTTGATTTTTTTCCCGAGTCCCCATGACAGTGAGACTGTTCTATCCTCAAAGTAACTCTGAACCACCCTGTAAACATTTTTGGGGCATTCCCGTTTCTTCAAACCCTCGAGCACTCGCGGCCACCACACGTTGTCAAAGGCGTCAGAAATATCGAAGAGAAGTCCGATTGCCAGATTCTCTGTTGTCGAATCTAGCAAGCGACGCATCTCAACAATTGCATCTTCAGTCGACCTTTTGGCCATGAAACCAAATTTTTGACTGGAAATCTTATCTGCAGCTAAGACTGTGGTGGTAAGTCTCGACTTAATTAGTCTTTCAAATACGTTTCGATTAGCGAAAGTAAGCATATTGGCCTGTATGATTTAGAATCACTCGCGTCTTTGTCACCGCTCTTAAGGAGCATGATAATCCCACCCTCTTTCCATGCGGTTGGGAAAACTCCTAACTCTAGACATCTATTATATAATTATAAAAACTTCCCTGATAAAATTACTGCCGCTCTTTTGACTACCTCATTCTCTACTCAGTCTGGTCTAGGTGCTTTTTTATTTTTAAGGGTTTTTAAAATTCTGTATAGTTGCTTCTCCGTTTCTTCCTGTAGTTTGTCGTCTACAATGTGTGTGTTGAGAAAACAGCTAGCTGTGTCCTTGAAGCTTTCTGTGGATCGTCCGTCACGCCGGAGTGTGGTGAGCACTCTATTAACTCGGTGTTTATCGCCTGAAGCTTGTAAACGATGCCCCAGTGCTCCTTGTTACCGTTCGACGTGACAAACTCTCGCCAGCTGTTTTCTCTCTGTCTTTTAACGTGTTTTGAGTATGTCTTACAGTGTCAAGTATGTCTTTTTGAGTTCGGTCCTTTTGTGTTCTTCCGTCTCTCTGGTGTCTCCTTCTGGCTTTATAAACTACTCTCTTTTCTCTTGTTAGATCTCTGGTCCACCATGGGTATGATTTCTTGTGCAACTTCTTCCGCGGGATAGCAAATTCACATGACTCTATTATGACTTTAGTGAGTGCATCGGCATACCTTTCCACGTCCTCGACCGTTTCCAGCGCTAGACCTTCAAGATTTACTCTTGCGAGTTCCGGTAGTTTCTCGTGGAACTTCTCCCAGTCGGCCAACGCAAGGTTGAACTGCTTGGGATCCGCCCCATCGGGACCCTCCCGATCTCTTGGAATTCCAAGGCTGATATCGATCGCATAGTGGTCGGTACTTTGCACCCACTCGCGTTTAGTGGACCAGTTTCGTACGTACCGTGCAAGTTTTGGGGTAGCTAAAGTGACATATATGTATGATTCCCCTGTGGTTGATGAATAAGTTGGGCCCTGCCTTTTAATGTTTAAAATCTCCAACCCATCGTTATCTATAAAGCCCTCCAATTTTTCTCCCTTTTCGTTCGTTTCTGGACCCCATATAATAGACCTAGCATTCGCGTCCATCCTAAATAAAACCCTTTTTCCCCTAAGTGCCTGGACTATCTTTTCTAATTGCGTGATGTGAATTTCTATATTGTCACAATACTGGAAGTATGACGATACCACGTAGAGAGACGATTAGTGGGGGTACTAGGGGGGCTTAGCGATTAAATTAGTAGCAACAACGCGGCTTGCCACTCTGGCACTCCTTCGAACGAGCGTGGTGTTGGTCGTCGTTGATGATGATGGTGCTGCTGTCGTGGAATAATTGCCATGACCCTCCTCCCCCTTGAGGACCGATCCCGCACAATCCGAATGTCGGTCCATTGGTGCGGATACTTTTTCAGAAGAGAGAATTGCCATGTTTTGTTTTTGCTACTCGAGTCGCTCAATTCTTTGTTGTACCTGTAGGGAAGAAAGTTTGAATTAGTGTTGCTGCTGCCACCTGTGAAAGAAAAAAGCGTAATTAGTGTTTGGAGGGGGAAGGATAGGGGGTTAGGTTTGTCTGGGAGCTGATACTTGTCCGCTTTTGGATGAAAATTTTATACTTGCTGCTTTTGCAATTTGTATGATAATCAAAAAAAATTTTTGCAGGGCCTGGGCCTATTTGCGGTGGTATCAGTCCACTGTCGACATATAATAGTTTTTGACTCTCATTGCATTAAAAAAAATCGATTAAAGTGAAAAAAATGGCCCTGGGTCCAAAGATCCCAAGACAATTCACTCACTTATAATCGTCAATCATTCAAAATCGATTAAAGTGAAAAATTTCGCCTCATGTTTCAGGACATGAAGCTAGTTAATCACTTATATATTCAAAATCGATAAAAGTAAAAAGCTCGCATCCCCGAAGGGAGCAGGTCTTATCACTTTTATATATATTCAACAAATCATTCAAGTTTTTCCATTGATTTTTGAGTGATTGGCATCACTTTTCGGGTTGGCAGCGTTGGGCTACCTGCCCAAGCCGATATGCTTTCTGCTCTGCCCCACTAGAACATACTTGCACATAGGCTGCTACATTCCACAACATTACTTCCTGCTCGTAGTTTCCTTAACAAAGGTCCACAGCGTTGTACAAGTACAAATTATTACATGTTCAATTTCGGATTGGGACGGGCTATTAAGAGCCTCCGAAAAGGACATTCGCCGTTTCTTCTAAGTTATTTCCACCAGAATTATTTGCGTGGTAGTAATGAAGTAGAATGCCTTACCTGAACCTCGTCCCTCCTTTCAACTCTAAGGTTGTTCTTTCTAAGGGAGAGACTTTGGGAAGGCTGAGAAGTACCCGCTCAAGCTTGTGTAATTCTAATGGGTCCACAAAATTGTGGTACTATACGAGGTTTTTAGGCCTCTTTACATTCAATTGAATACTAACTCAGGTCTGTGTAACTTGCTTGAGTCCGCAGAATCTCAGTATTCTTTTGGAGTCGTATGCTCCGCTATCGCAAGTGTAGTCACTCAGGCTTGTGTAACTCTTTGGTCCCAAGATCGGACTACACTTTAACTTTGATAACCACTTCAAAGTTTTCTTGTTGAGGAACATTTAAAGCTTGAAAACGCCAATTTTGAATGAACAAAGTTCATTTATTAGTTAAATATTACTTATATACGTGTACGCGCCCGCACACGTACACCTCAGTGTATTACTTCTCTAACCCCGTGATCTTATTGGGGAGACTTATTTGGTCTTTCTTTAAGAGTTTTAAACCGTTATTGTGTTCCAAAATTTAGCATGAACTCAGAATCCGAAGAACCTCGGCTTGTACTTGGCCTATGAAACCTATATCAGCCAGTTACCTGTCCGGCGTACGTCCCTCAAGTAAAGGGTACTTATTGCGGGACTATCTAAACCATCGCCTTCTAAGTAGTAAGAACCGAAGCCCTGTCTCAAGGTTAACACCTTTAACTAGGATTTGATGTCTGAGTTTCTCAGGCTTTTCCATGCTAGCACAGCTCTCAGCCCGTTTGGTCCTACGGTCCACAGACTTTCGAGGTACTCTAGGTCATGAAATTGTTTGTTCAGCATTTTGTCCTTGTTGACGGATCTTAGTCGTCTATTTAAGAAATATTAATCGATGACCATAGGCCGTTTACTCAGGGTAAACGTCTTGACGTCTTTCTTTTTCTTAGTAAATTTTATCTGTCACCGAAATGCGCGCATACGTGCACGTACACACATATATATATATTTGTTAGGTATTTTATACCTTTGTATCTGGAACCCTTTTTGGATACTGAAGTGGGCTCTGAGAGACTACCACTTGCACTCTTTGACCCTTTTCAAACAATAAAGTCCCTCAGGGACGGCAGTGACATCAGCTAGGTTCCTTTGTAACCGACAGAGTTGCCAAGCTTACAATATGCAAGCATATAAAGAGGACACTGCCAATGGTTAGTAGTACTTATAATGGTAACCACGGAAAGGTCGATGTTTGCTTACCTGGCCAGTTTTAAGGAACTTTCTGGCCCTACCGCCGTTCAGATGACATCAGCTACGAATTCTATAAAGAACTTCCTGACAATTGGTTACTTCACGTGCTCGCAATGTTTAACAAAATCTTGAATACCGGCAACACGCCAACTAAGTGGTCAAAGATTGTGATGTGTATGATCCACAAAAAAGGTGACACTACTGATCCTAGTAGCTACCAAGGTATAGCTCTAGCCAACTGCATTCTAAAAATCTTTACTCAGACTTTGACAGTAAGGATTCAAAAGTGGGTTGATATGCTGAACATAATACCAGAAGAACAAGCTGGCTTTCTGCCTGGACGGAGCTGCGGTGATAACGTCTTCTCCCTACTAGCCTCTCTTCAAATACCCATACTTCTTCAAGGTAGTGCTGCCTATGCACTTTTTGTAGACTTTAAACGTACTTTCGACTCAGTCCCGCATGACAAGCTGTGGGCCAAGCTATACCACCTTGGACTCAGTCCCAAGATCCTAAATATTTCAGTCCCTGTACAACACTACGATAATGCAAGTCAGGAGTGATGGTGTTCTTTCAAAGCCAATAGATGTTACCATGGGAGTGTTGAAGGGTGAATCTCTGAGTCCCATCTTGTTCATACTTTATATCTCGGACTTCATGGCTTTCTTGAAAGAGCGTGGAGTTGAAGGCCTCAATATAAATGCTCACACTGACCTCTTGTGTCTGGAGTATGCTGACGACCTTGCAATACTTGTTTGTTCTTCGGTTATGCTTCATAGAGCACTATTAAATCTTAAGAAATACTGTGAATTAAATGAACTGGTAGTTAAAACTTCCAAAATAAAGATACTAAAAGTCTATGCCAGTGGAAGAAGTAGAAACGACCCAGACAAGTTTTACTATAAAGGTGATCATGTGGAGTCTGTTAACACTGTCATGTATCTAGGTGTATATTTTACTACCTCTCTGCAAGGTGATTAAACAACCACCTTGGCGCTAACCAAAAGCGAACTAGCAGCCGGAACTGTGATAAATATCCTTTTTAAACTGAAAGCCAACTCATGGGAAGATAAAATTTAAGTTTACAATAGCTTATCGAAGAGGATCATGCTCTATCTCTCCCATCTATGGCGCCTTGAGCCTAAAAACCTTGACAGACTTGAAGCTGCCCAAACGGATTTCTTTAAGAAATTGTTCCAGCTTCCCATCTGTACCCTAGGCTACGCGTTGAGACTGGACCTCAACTTAGACTACGTGGCTGTGAGTATCCTTAAGCAGGCATTAAACTGGGTCAGTAACATCTTGGAGATGAAAGAGCCCAGAATTCCCAAAATCTGTTTTAAACGTCTGCACGAGCTCACCATGACGCCTTTCTGCTTTTACAAGTCTAACTGGGTTTTGCAATTAAAGGAAATCCTCAGTACAGTTAATGAAGAAAATCTACTTAATCACCTTGAGCCCAGTCTTTGGAGAGCCAGAATGCCCCTAATAGTCTCTAAATTTTCCAGCCATCTCCGGCCCTAGATAGGGATAGATATAGTCGTTCGTCTGCCTGCCAGTTCATTCTACCTCAGCCTTCGGTGAGCTCACTAAAGGACATGGAAAACGCTCCGCATCACCTCCTCAAGATGCTTGTCCAACTCAGGTTGGCTAATAACTATGCCTGCGACCTAACAATTCAGCAAGTCACCTATAAGCTCCTCCCCTCACACCAATGCAGATTTTGTCATCTACCGGAATGTGAGACCATACTACACTTCATTACGAAGTGCCCCTACTTTACTGACATCCGCGATTCTTTCTGGCCACCGATAATTACGCAGGACGATGATTCAAGGAATGGATACGAGCTTCTGGGGTGTATGATCGGAGCCACTAACCCTCCAAAGTAAAAAGAAGTTATTTCTGTTCATAAAAAAGTGTTTTATTAAAACATATAGTCTTGAAGCCTGAGTTGCTGCTTTCTTGTTTTAGTTGCTGTTTTTATAATTTTTATGATTTTAATTAACTTTAACTATTGTTTATTTTCTTCAATTCGCCTGTTAATTTTCGAGATACTCTACATGTTTATACACGGTACTACTTACTTTTTGATTAAATCAATACGCGTACTAGGCAAATTATATCTCCTTTGAACTCTCAGTAAATTTGTTTATAAGAATTATGTAAATGTATATATTCTAATAAATGCAAATAAAGAATTATTATTATATTCACTTTTAATATTTATTATTAATTTCTGGTATCAATTTCTATTCCAGTTCTTATGATAGCTAAAACGAATGCGGAAATTTGAAAGGACTATCACAATCGGATAACATTCGAATAATAAAATAAACTTTATGTTACACTAAATGGAAGAAAATAAGTATTTATTTATTCAATTTCTTAAATTTGAACTAATTTTTATCAACTTCCAGTCCTTTTATTGTTTCATTGTGATTAATTACTTACATCGAATTAGAAATTATGCTTTAGAGATACTAACAAAGTATAACTTCTTATGCGCGGACATAAGTATACTCATCTATTTTTTTTTTTTTTATAACAATATCAAGTAATATATACTTCATTACTGAATTACAATCGTTCTTTAAAAAATGAATATCTATTCTTTGAAACTGTGAAGTGCTGATATAATAGAGGGATTAACCTTGTCAAGTCTGGTCGCACCTAAGTATTATGGTCGAATCTTAGGGCACCACTGGAAGATGAACTCGGCCTTCCAGAACTGGATGTTGTAAAATTTTATTGTAATTAATTTAATCTATCAGGGTCGTTTGTAATATTTTTAAGACAGGAGAGGAATAGTAAAGTAGGCTGGAATAAATAATCGATAAAAGTTAATTTTTATTTTAATTATTATTTAGTTAAGCACCTTGCTTTAACCTTTTAATTTTCCATATGACAAACTAAATTCTCCTATGACAAACTGATCCTTATGACAAACTAATGGCGTCCCCTGGACGTTTTCTTATGACTAACTAATTGTGTCCCCTGGACGTTTTCTTATGACAAACTAGATTTTATATCGTCTCCAGGACGTTACCACACACACAACCACGTTAAAATACCGTCCCCTGGACATTAACCTTAATAACCAATTAACAAATCGTCCCCTGGACGTTAACCAAATTTTAAATTAAAACATCCCCTGGATGTATTCTTAATCTTAACTTAAGATTGTCCACCAGACCTAGATCACAGACATAGTTTATTTTTACTTAACTTTAATTTGACTCTGCTTAACTTTACTTCCCTTGTACTATCAATATCATCACTATCTTTTCCTCAACTTTTATAACTCTACATTAACTTTATTTTTGTTCTGTATTATCAGTATCATCAATATCTTTTTCTTTGCACTCAATATTTTGTGACTCTAATTTTCCGGTATAAACTTTCCAATATAAAATTTCCACATTTAATTTATTCTGATTACAATGTTACTAACTTATTTTAACTCACATAATTTTGTATTAATTAATTATTAATTTTAGTTTTAATTTTAAGTATTAATTAACAAATTCTTCACTGACAATTTTCACTATTAATTTCCCACAAATTCTATTCACTTATTTTACTCATGACAAAATAATCCGTTTCTTTTATATTACTCAACGACAACTTATCGCAATTTTCTAGCGTCTTTTACAACTCTAATTTAATTCATTTAGAAATTTTATTTATAATTATTTTATGACTAATTTTACGACTAGAATTACGTTTATAAATTGACTAGAAATTCGGCCAGTGAGCTGGCGTCACCAGGGCTTGAATTTACGGACGGATTCGAGTAAATTTAGTAATTCGGCCAATCGAATAAATTCTGACCTGAATTAAATTATTTCACGATTATGCAATTAATTCATAGCGGCCGATGGGCCTGAAATAAATTAATAATTTTAATACTGAACTTAATTGATTTATTTACCCGATTAGTTACGCGGGAAATCTATTTTATTCCGGCCGACAGGCCTTGAATAAATACCTTCAGAGTTACAGACGAAAATATGGTGGCAACGAGACGCGATGGAACGTTCGAGAACACGAGACGCGTGGTCGAAACGGCCGACGTGCCTGAGACTACCAATTTAATTACACGAAATCAGCGGAAAGATATTAAGTAAATTATTATACTTAATTTGGCCGATTAATAAATTAATCGTAGGCTTTAATTAATTACAATTTACCTCCAATTAATTTCAGCGGCAACCAGATGATAAATGGCCGTTATGCGGTTTCCTCAATGCTGAGTTCGGCTTTTGGCTGGTGATCTGCTGTCGTTCAGTTTTTGGTCCCGTTCTCTTTCAGTGCTCCTCTCTCTCGTTCTCTCAATATTCCGCAATTAATTCATTATGATATTTATACCTGTGAAGGATCAGTACATATTAGTATATATATAAGTTTAATTAATAAAATATCGGCCTATAGGCCTGATAATTACAATATTAATAAATTACAACCGTCTCGTTCCACGTGAAGCGTGAACGGACTTATATATTTACCTGGGTAATTAATAGGCGTCCTGGTGCTTTAGTCGTCTGACCAACTCTGTCTGATTTCACGTTCCGCAGTCCTTTATATCATGTTCTATTTTGGTTTACTCCCACGGAAACTTATTCCCACCTTTGTTAACTTAGGGAAATGACGAACGTTCAGGTCGTAGTGATCCATGCGACACCCGGTGACTAGTGACATCACTAAACCACAACTTACGAGTTCATCGACCAGTTATCGGCAGTAAATAAATTCTCAATTCAAATATTTGAATTTTTGAGGTTTATTAATTCACACTGTTACACTGATTTAAGAAGCAGTTTAGTAAAACTTAATTTGGCAGGTGCATCTCCGTTAAATGCAATGAGTTATGATATGCAGATCTCACTTCAAAGGTAATATTATAAAAATTAGATAACAATTTACTCACCTTATTGATATTAAGATTATAACTATTTATACTATTACAAAATGCAACACAGAAGAAATCTGATAATGATAGTTTGGATAAAAATCACAAGACATACAAGAATGAGAATTCTACTAAAGTTGACGAAAATTAATTAATCTAAAAAAAAAAAATCATACATCATTATTGTTGATATTTTTGTTGACTGTATTTTTCCTATTTCAATCAGATAATTTAATACAAAAACTTTTTTTTTAACAACTAAAATTTAATTTCACTTATCTTTTTCGTCACTTAATAGACGAAATTATTGAATAACACTATTATTTCGTTTGAATAAAAAATTTATAATATGTATATATATATATATATATATATATATATATATATATATATATATATATATATATTATAATATACATAATGTATATATATATATATATATATATATATCATTTATTTATGATTTTGTCAATCGATATAAAATTAAACTACTAAGCGCATATCCATATATATCTTTGAATACTTGTATTAAATATATACAATTAGATGGATATATCTAGATATATCTTGCATACATTATTCTCCACTGCTGGGGGTATATTCCTTTCAATATATTCCAACATGAAATATAATAAAGTCCAAATATATCCTCGATATACGTGCATATCTCTTGGACATATGTAACATATATGTGTCTGTATGTATATTATACATATTCTGCATTATTCCCTGGCATATATACTGTATATATCTTGTATATACGCAGTTCTATATTCAGAGCACATATGCAGAGCATATTTGCTTAAGATATATTAAGCAAATACAGAATCGCTCAATAATATATTGACGAAGATATGTATGCCATCTATTAAGAGTAAACAAAAAATACAATAATCTTTGAGTTATATTTCTTAATGATATTTAATGCTTTACAGAATTGTGATGAAACAACCTTAGTTCGCACGAAACTAAAGTTTAAATTTCAAAAAATAAAAAAAAAATCGGTCTGTCAGTTGACCCTGCGGGCCAGCCCCAAAACTTCCCGCTGTTTTCGAGCTCTTTGAGCTCGTAAAATTGTTGTGGCTACATTTTCGAGCTCTTCGAGCTCGAAAATACTTTTGTATGCCTTTGTGTTCGAAAAATAACGTTTCTTACCATTTTTTCTACAACGATATCTCTCGAACGAATTCACCGATTGAGACGGTTGAGGTGGCAATCGACGTGATTTATTGAGTTCTAGAGCTGATCAAATTTTGACATTAATTTATTGAGTTGTTCTTGAGAAATTTCAAAGAAACCAAAAAAAAATTTTTTTTTGAATTCTTTTGTCAACGGTTTCTCTTGAACGACTAGACCGATTTTAATGGTTCAGATGGCATTCGACGCGGCTTATAAAGTCTTAGAGCTGATTAGATTTTGGAATCAATCCATCGAGCAAATCAAAAGTTATTCAAAAAAAACACTTTTGAAAAAATTTCATTTTGAAAATGTCTCCGAACGTACACAACCGATTAAGCTCAAATTTTTCAGTGCTTATAGTAACTAACGAGCCGCGTCGAATGACACGTTGACGATCAAAATCGGTCCATCCGTTCAAAGGTTACAGAATATTTACATACGTACGTACGTACGTACATACATAAACTCGGCCATCATCGTAAAATCAGTCAGAATAGCTTCCTAGAACCTCAAAACGTCAAGATCTCTTAGAAATTCGATTTTCGAAAATCGGACTGAAATCAATAACTTCCCGAATTTTTGAAAATTTGCAATTTTCTTAGCGGGAAGTTAAAAAATTGTGGATCATAAGTTATTTTTAAGACCTCGAACATACTCAACACCATCATCTGACATTAAATTAAATTTGTTTTCATCATTCCACAAAACTATAGAACAGTCTCAGCTTAACCACGATTTATACTGTTTCAGGAATGCAAGTCATGACTTTTTATTTTTTTCTAAATATTCAAGTTTTTTTTGTCAGCCATCAACTATGCAACCCGAAGAGTTTTAAGCATCGATCGACAGTAGAAATGTGAATATACACGTTTTATTAGTAGATTTCATAGAAATCTAACTGTTGTATTTGTCCTCATGATGGAATTTCCAAAAAATTTTGCTACCTCTCAACTCAGCTCGACGAGCCGAGTCAGAAAATACATTTGGTTCAAAAGTTTATATATGTATTTATATTGAGACAAATCGCTTTTTGTCTTCGCGATTTTTACCAGCAGCCACCAGAATCCGCGGGTTGAACCCTGGCTTAGGCTGGCCTCTAACAAAATTTTATTTTACTTGGACATAGCAGTGGGCTGAGGTTCTTGCAAAGCAAAGACCCGCACTTATTCAAACTCGGCAACGTATATTAAAAACTTATTAACCTACCTCACGGCTTATAACTTATAAAAAAATTTCTTATTGATGATTGACTCGTCAATTATGACTTAGTTAGTAATATTTTATTATTCTTACTGAGAATCTTACCAGTAAATTAGGACTTAGTTAGGATGAACAGTGATAGATAGAATTAAGGAATTGATCAGAAAAATGTGCAAGTTTATTGCCAATTATAATAAAGTTCAAGTACTTACAATAACGCTTCCGTAAATAACAATATCAGGAATATCCTGGAATACGCTGTATATACAATGACCCTTCACGTGGGATAACGCAATTATAACACTGAATTTATTATTTAATCTTAACAATTCTTTAGTACTGCAAGTATATTGCCGGTAACGTACAGTAATACTAATTGTATTTAAACTCGATTTATAATAATCAATAAGAAATAATGAAATAATATTATCAGTAAAATTGACAGAGTATTAGTAGAAGATATCGTAGCTTAATTAATACAGAATACTTATTGCAATTTGATAGTAATAGAAAAACACGTCTAAACGCTAATTGATCCAGGATCGAAGTCATTGACCGATAATTGAGGGCCTGGGACTCGCCTCTGAACTCTGTCCCCACTTCACCCTTACGGACATGCGTCGACGTGAAAATAAGTCATGTGACCATAGCACTATGACGTACGAAATTCAGATGGCAACGAGACGGAGAAAAACGGGAACCGCAAGGCTGAGGATGACGAAGACAATTCACATTGTCTCAATCCCCCCCACCAAGCCAAGGTTACCCTTTTGGCTTTCCGTCTGGGTTGTCCGACTGTATTAACAGAAGATTCTTAAGAATTAAAGAAACAATTTCAAAAAAAATTATTTAAAATATTGCGATTAAATCGCTTGAAAGTTGCAAGCTAATTGCAGCAGTAAAAAAATTTTAGATTGCGAGTGTATTGCCAGTAAAATTCAAAAAAAAAAAATTTTGCAATTGTGAGTTACTCGCTAGTGATGCATATAAATAGCTAGTTAAATCGATCGCAAGCCGCTGGGGATAACTAAGACAACTCTCAAACAAGTCCAGCCCCCAACTTCAGGCCCACCTCGATCCTGGGACCTCGACCTGGATCCATGAAGTATTTACAACTTATAAACTAGAAAAAAAAATATAAAAATAGATTTTAAATATTTACACTTAATACTAAGTAACAAAATATATTCATAAAGAAATAAATTTTTTTTTTTTTTTTTTTTTGACAGCTTCTGGGCTGTAAAGAAATAATGAATAATGATGTCTACCAACTGCTACAAGATTCTACGCTGTAATTGAAAATTATTACAATTGGCAAAAATAATTAAAGTGGATTAATGAGATGAGTATGTGAAATTTATGTGTTTATTTTCTGGAACCTCGACGAGCCTGATGGACTTCTTGAGATCCTTACGGGTGCTTATGCGTGTTTTGGAGTCGGAGGACGAGAACGAACACGTAATCCTGCTTTAGCTCGTAGTTCGTCAGTTACAGGTCCACAGCACAATTCGGCGACGTGTCCGATTCTAGCACAACGACCACAGGTCAAGGCGTTCGATGCAGTAATTTGTGATGTTGGAACTAAATTAACTTGCGGAACTTTTTCTGGTATGGCATTTATCAGAATTTGATCCAGTCTTCCCAAAGCTACCTTCATGACAGATTCAAAACTACTTAATAAAGTCGAGAATTCAATTTTATGTACTTCATCTGCCTCTGAAGTACCGCCAATTAAGTGTAATTGACTACGAAGTTTCTGTATGCTGGTGATTCCCCCTTGAATTTGATGTTCTAAATCTGGACTGCAAGCTGGAGACTGCGCCGATGTTTGCGTTGCCTGACAACCGACTCTAGTGTCCGTGAACTGAGTCCCAACGTTGACAGTTTGAAGTTTCTCAGCAAATCCCTTTGAGCTTGGCAGTTGGATTTTTGCTATCATCTGCTGGCTTTGTTGAACTTGCTCACTCAGCCGATGAAGTTGAGCCGTAAGCTTGGTGATCAAGATGAGTTCTTGTGCAGTTGTGGGAGTTTTCAATGGCTCCAACTGTGATTTGAGCTCTCCAATACCGATCTGAAGACCATCTAATCTGTCATCAACGCGTTGCATCCATTGAGTGTCAAGTCGTGCTAATACAGATGGTGTTGACATTGCTGAAGAGCGTTGGCTCGTAATACGGTCAATGCGAGCATGAAGCTTGCTGAACTCGTCTTTCATGAATTTCGTTAGTGTTTCCAACATTACTGACGTCGGCGAGATATTTGCACTTTGTTGATGTAGTGCAGATGATGAACAATTAAATTCCAAATCCATGGTAGTTTGCCACAGCGGTGATGAAAAATGGGATCCCGTAAACCAATTCGGTGACGATGTTGTTGCAGCCATTATTGGTATAGTTGGTGACGAAGTTGGTGGTACAGCCTCAGCAGTAGATGATAACTCAGGTGTGAACGTCGTAACAATGTTTGGTGTAAGTGATAATGAATTGGGTGATGAAATGACTGGATGAGTTGATAGTATCTCAGTATCAAATACCTCACTCTCTGATTCATGATACTGAGTTTCAGTATCTGATCCCGAGTCTCCAAATATTTTTACTTTCATGATGTTTGATAATCTGAAATATATCGAAAGTAATCAGTTACGTCTTCGAGACCGTCTAGGAATTTTTAAGTCATTGTCATAATATGTGCCAATATCGTTACCGGCATCATCTTGTAATTCTACTACTAGAGGACTTAAAATTTTAGAGACAATAGCAGGTCCTGAATATTTTGGTGCTAATTTAGCACTATAGCCATCAACTTTTTTACTTAATTTTTTATTTAGATAATAAACTGAGTCACCGATTTTTAAATCGATGGGAATATCGGAAAATTTTTGTTCGTGTTGTTTACGCGTACGTTCCCGAGCTTTCAACATATTTTGCTCAACAAAATGTCTCAGTTCAACTACACGATCCATTCGGGCTTGCCAAACGGTAACGTCAGATACATCTAGATTTTCGAGAGGATCAGTGTCGTTAATCAGTCGTGCGTCACGTCCATGATTTAAATAAAATGGAGATACACCCAAGGCAGTGTGTACTGAGGTATTATACGCGAATTTTAAATCGTCAAGATGTTCATCCCAATCTTTTTGATTTTTACTCGTAAACGCGACAATCATGGGTTTAATTGTACGATTACAGCGTTCAACGGGATTTGCACAGGGGTGACCGATAGGGGTTGGTGTGAATTTTATATTAAATTGACTAATTAAATTAATTATGTCTTTGTTTATAAATTCTTTGCCATTATCAGAGATAATTTGACAAGGAGGACCCCAATGATTAAAGACAGCCGTCAGGTGATGTTTTATAATTTTACCCGATTGTTGTTTCAAAGGAAAAATTTCGAGATAGCGAGTGTACAAATCTTCGATAACGAGAGCATATTGGTTCCCCATAGTTGAACGAGTATATGGGCCGATGGTGTCAATCGAGATAATGGACCAAGGTTGGGTTGGTGGTCTCGTGCCGATATATCCTTGCGGTTTTGTCTGGTCACTTTTGGTCGTTATACAAGTCTCACAAGCTGAGACGTAAGATGAGACGTCCTTGAACATTCCTGGCCAGTAAAAATGATCTCTTATCCGTTGATAAGTTTTATCGATCCCAAGATGGCCTGATTGGGCTTCACAGTGGGCTTTCTCGATAACTGGACGAATTTCTGGCTCAGTTAAGACAACTTTCCAAGGATTTAATTCACCGAGTATTTCCTTGACAGCTAATGGACGGTAAAAATACAATTTATCATTCTCATATTTCCACTCACGGTAATTATCCGGATATTTTTGAACAACGCGGACTTTTTCATCATACCAGGCGGAATTTTGCGCAATTACACACAGCAATGAAGGATTGGAATCTGGAACAAATAAGTTAGCAGTCTCTGGTTCTTCATATCGACGCGAAAGTGCATCTGGAGCTTCATTTTGTGTACCTCGATAATGAACAACCTCGATATCATAAGCAGAAATGTCAATAGCCCACCTGGCCAATCTACCTGCCGGATCTTTTAACGAATGAAGCCATTTCAATGCGGAATGATCAGTGTATACAGTGACTGACAAACCTTCGATGTAGCCTCGTAATTTCCGTAAGGACCAAACAACAGCAAGGCACTCCTTCTCAGTTGTTGTGTAGTTCATTTCTGCTTTATTTAATGGTCGACTTAAACAGATAATTAAATTTTCTCGATCATGTTCTGAGTCATACTGAGTTAAGACAGAACCTAACTCAGTGTTGCTGGCATCAGTGTATAAGCGATAAGGCAAGTCTGAACGTGGTAGTGATAATGTTGCAGCTTTTAACAGAGCTTCTTTCGTTTCCACAAAAGCTTTTTCTTCAACATCTGTCCATTCCCATGGAACTCGAGTACTGGTCAATTTGTTCAAGGGGCCTTGAACTTGCGCGACATTTTTAAGATGTTTATGGTACCAGTTAACTAATCCATTAAATCTTCGCAGTTCCTTACGGTTGGTAGGTCGTTTGTAGTCCGCAATTGGTTCCAATCGAGCTGGGTCGGGTTTCAGACCCTCTTCATTAATTATAAAGCCCAGAAAATGAACTTCAGAGCATCCGAAATGACTTTTTTCTTCATTCATCTTTATTCCCGCCTTGCGGAATCCTTCAAAAACGGCTCGAAGAAGAATTTTGTGTTCTTTTAAGTCATCACTGATAATGATCCGATCGTCGAGGTAAGCGAAAATTTTATTTTCAGCTGGAATATGAGAAAATTGTGTTTTTAACGACTCGATAATTCCTCGACGTACTGTGTCGGAAACTTCTTGATAAGTACTGGGTGCATTTGTCAGGCCAAATGGCATACGGGTCCATTCAAATAAACCTCGTCCATCCACACAAAATGCTGTATATTGTCGGCTATTTGGTTCAACTAGAACGTGATGAAAAGCATCACTGACATCAAGTACTGAAATTACTTTAGCACCTTGAAGACTTGATAAAATGCGATGCATAATCGGTAACGGATAAGCAGATTTTTTCGTTACTCTGTTAAGTGGTCGGTAATCAATACACATACGCCAAGTATTATTTTTCTTTGGTACCATTACCAGTGAACTTGCCCAAGCACTATTCGAAGGTTGAATATAACCCTTCGCGAGCAATTCATCTACTCTGTCATGCATTGCTTTCATTACTGGTGGACTTCTACGATAAGGCTTGGTACGTACTGGAGTATCAGCCGTTAATTCAATACGATGTTGTACGACGTGTGTTAAACCCAACTGGACTTGTTTATTCTTCTCAAATTCTCTGGCTAAAAAATTTTCGAGATCAACACGTTCAGCTGACGACAGTACATTTAATGATGCTTGATTAGTAAATCCGGATCGAGAGAAAAATGAATGAATGACATTACTGATATTTAATTTCCAAGTACTCTCCTTGGAATTTACTTGGATATCTGCTAGTTGCCAGAAATCAAGGCCAAGGATTACTGGAGTAGACAATTCAGATAAAACACTTAACCAAGTGATGATATCGTGACCGTCAAGTTGAATTTTAAATGGGGCTCCACCACGTGTTTGCGTGGACTTGGAGTTAGCCATAGTTACTCCGTGAGTACTAGTGGGATCAGGTGTGAGGTCTTGCAATTGATATTCTTTGATTTGTTCATAAGCAATCTCAGAAATATAACTGCGCTCACTCCCACTGTCTAGTAATGCTTCAAGTTCGTATTTACCGATAGAAATATTAGCAATCATGCGGCTTACTGTTGAAGGAGCTTTGAGACTGGCTAAAGAAGTCATACGGCTGAATCGATTATCATTACTGAGTATTGGCAGTAATGTACTTTGTTTATTATCCGAGTTCATTTGTATAGTAAATTTTGGAGCATAGGCAAGTTCTTCACTCGAATCGGAGCGATACTCATCAATCTCTGAGTCATATAAAGGACTAGTATCCTCCCTTAGATCACAGAGAGGGACATCATATGTCTCCAAATGATTATCAGGCTTGATGACGGTAGATTGTTGCCGTTCTTCAATTTCACAGTCCAATAATGAATTTTTTATCGGAGAATTTGATTGACTTTTATGGATTTTATTTTTAAAATTACATGTCGAAGTTATAGATTTTCTAAATTTTGATTTTAAAGTTTTTATAGAGTTTTTAACTTTTGGCTTCTTAATATTTTTAATTTGCTGTGAAGCTTCCGAACTTGTCTCCCAATTGGACTCTGCATCCGCCAACTTATCAGTAATTTGATCGAGAGGAGATGTGAAATCAATTAAATCGACGTCGAGATTTTCTGAAACGTTACTGACCATTTTTGGAGCATCAGCAGCAATAGGATAATTCAAAAAGAATTTTCCACGACTAATAACGAATTCAGGAGCCTCAGGATTTAACGTAAATGAGTCAAGTTTATCGTCATTATTTACAATGGAATTAATCGAATTGTTAGTTGATACAGAAGCCCTGGTAACGTGATTAGTGTCTACCAGGGCGCTTACGCGTTTTTTGGACTCGGAGGACGTGAACGAAGGGGCAATCCTGCCTTGATACGCAACTCATCAGTTACGGGTCCACAACAAACCTCGGCAACGTGACCAATTCTCCCACAACGACCGCAAACAGGAGCTTTAGTTGCATTATTTTGTGATACTAGAGTTGAATTGACAGGGGTGACTTTTACCGGTGATGTTTTTACAGTAGTTTGATCTAATTTTTCTAAGATAGTTTTCATCATAGACTCAAAATTATTTAATAAAGTTGAAGACTCAAAATTTGAATTTTTAATTTGTGAATCGAGATTCTGTGAATTTTGAAAATTGTTAAAATTTTTATTTCTTTTAAAATTATTATCTCTATTGAAATTATTACTTCTATTAAAATTATTATTTCTATTAAAATTATTACTAGGAAAATTATTATTTGGTGAAGTAGGCGACGGCAATGTCTCCATACTGTTCAATTGATCGATTTCCGGAACTTTAATAGAATTTAGTTGACTACGAGTCTTGATTCTACTATTACTTTCTTTATGGATTTTGAAGTGAGGGTTCAGTGCATCAGCCGTTGGCTGCCAAGCACTGACCCGCGTATATAATTCGGCATACGTCATAATTGTCGCATCTGAGAACTTTTGTAAAAAATGAGAATTAAATCGTGAAGGTATAATTCTAATTTGTTTTGTTTGCGGTAACGAATCCTCTAGTTTCGCGAATGCACCTTGCATACGGTTAATAAATGCAACTCCTGTCTCGTCATTGCGTTGTTTGGCCGAGTAAATCTCCTGCAACACTGCCTCGTCTGTTTGTTGAACCTGCCAAATTTTAAAATATTCCTTAAATGTAACCCAGCTGTGAAACAAGCCCTCGTTCTGGTAATACCACTCGAGTACGTCGCCGTTGAGTGTATTAGTTACAACTGCGTGAAAATTGTCGAAAGAAATTTCATTGCTGACCATCCGCTGCTCAATTAATTTTAAATATTTCTTTGCGTCGATTGGAGAAGATCGATCACGAGACGGAAACGAGATACTCCAGGATTTAACAAGATGAGTAAGATCGTACAACCGCAAAGAATTAGACCCACTCATGTTCGAGTTTCCCGCTGGAACTGTATAGGTATTATACCAGACTGACGGCTGTGCATGTGGATATGTATGTGCCAATGAGGCTTGTGAGTGTGTATTTGTATGTGCATGTACATTATTACTGCTAGGTGGATGTGTGTATGTATACGAGAGTGTCGGCTGAGTATTCATGTGCAATGGTAACGTGTGAATTGGTGGTGGGACCGTAGTGTGCGCGTACGGTTCACGCGCAGGTAAGCCAGGCATGGCGAACTGCTGCCCGCTCGCTTGCGTTGCCGGAATGGGTGCATGTGGATGTGAGATGATTTGGCTAGAGAGGGGATTCGCTGCTTGTGACGTCACAGTGGCAACAGGGAATAACTCTCTCGGCATCCACATGCTTGACGCGTCTGGCCGAAAATTTGAAGGTGGTAATTGGGCACCTGGTGGTCGCAAAACCGTACTTGATATACGAAGCAAATGTTGACGTTTGGCCCGTAAAGCTTCGATTTCCGTCTGTAAGCCCGAAACTACGTTTTGCAATACGGCGACGGAGGTCGTATTTTGAGACTCTGAGATTGGTACAACCCCACTAACATTGTGAGGATGAACACTCACGTTACCGCCCGAACGGGTAGTAGAAATATTATTATTATGATTTACAACTTGACTTTGGGTGCATAGAGTACTGTTGTGTACGTCATCGTTATTCGTAAGATCCACAAGATCTTCTATTGCGCTCATGCTTGCGATTACCGCGCTCAACGTAGTAGGGAAATGTAAAAGATTGTCGGAATTGCTAGCCGAAGTGACGGAAAGAAATGATTGCGGGATCGGCGTTCTCGATAACGGCATTTTGGCAGAAAAATTGTCTTAGTAATTTCTTTACAAAATAATAAATGACAAAAGTTTAATTATTGATAATTTTACTTAATCCGAGCTGATAATAATCTTGTCAGATTATAAATGGATTTATTTACTCAAGACTTGTTACAATTAAATCTTTTCTAAGCTGTAAAGATTATTTATTTATAATTTAATAATTTATTTAAGTTATTGAAATTCTTGATGACGAATAGTTAATGATTTATTTTGGTTATTAAAATTTTCAATGACAAATAAAATTTTTGTTTATTACTGCAAAGATTCTTTTGATAATTTATTTAAGTACTTAGTTAAACTGAGAACAATATTTTTTTTTTGAGCAAAAGATGTTTGATTTTAGACCGGAAACGAATATACTAATCTTTTGTGTTGTAAAGAAAGTAATAAATTTCTTCACTACACTTAGAAAATATTCGAACGAAAGTTTTATTTTAATATTTTGAGTATTTATTTTTATTATTTACTTTGGGTTGTCTTTGTACGTAAGTAAAAGATCGTAAACTGTAAAGAAAATAAATACTAGCGTCTCGGATTACGACGCGTGTAGCTAATATACGCTCAAGGTTAAAATATAACAAAATACTTTTGGGAACGAGACCGGCACACAATATTACAATGACAAGTTTTATTTTATTTTATATAACTAATAGAAAAAAAAATAAAAAAATAAAAAATTCGGAAATAATTAAAGATTTTAAATAAAATAATTAAATATTAAAAATGTGAGATGCTGATAATGAATTATGGAATGATGAATGTAACAGGATACAAATTTTTAATACTGGTAAGAAAAATTTTTAAGAATTATTACTGGAAATTTTTATAAAACTTTTTTTTTTTTTTTACTGTAAAGCCATGAGGAAAACCAATAAAATTTTTCGTTGCCCGTTTAAACTACTGCAAAGTCCCTGTTCGAGCGCCAGTTGAGACAAATCGCTTTTTGTCTTCGCGATTTTTACCAGCAGCCACCAGAATCCGCGGGTTGAACCCTGGCTTAGGCTGGCCTCTAACAAAATTTTATTTTACTTGGACATAGCAGTGGGCTGGGGTTCTTGCAAAGCAAAGACCCGCACTTATTCAAACTCGGCAACGTATATTAAAAACTTATTAACCTACCTCACGGCTTATAACTTATAAAAAAATTTCTTATTGATGATTGACTCGTCAATTATGACTTAGTTAGTAATATTTTATTATTCTTACTGAGAATCTTACCAGTAAATTAGGACTTAGTTAGGATGAACAGTGATAGATAGAATTAAGGAATTGATCAGAAAAATGTGCAAGTTTATTGCCAATTATAATAAAGTTCAAGTACTTACAATAACGCTTCCGTAAATAACAATATCAGGAATATCCTGGAATACGCTGTATATACAATGACCCTTCACGTGGGATAACGCAATTATAACACTGAATTTATTATTTAATCTTAACAATTCTTTAGTACTGCAAGTATATTGCCGGTAACGTACAGTAATACTAATTGTATTTAAACTCGATTTATAATAATCAATAAGAAATAATGAAATAATATTATCAGTAAAATTGACAGAGTATTAGTAGAAGATATCGTAGCTTAATTAATACAGAATACTTATTGCAATTTGATAGTAATAGAAAAACACGTCTAAACGCTAATTGATCCAGGATCGAAGTCATTGACCGATAATTGAGGGCCTGGGACTCGCCTCTGAACGAGACGGAGAAAAACGGGAACCGCAAGGCTGAGGATGACGAAGACTATTCACATTGTCTCAATATATATATATATATATATATATATATATATATATATATATATATATATATATATATATATTTATCCTATGGGGCTTTTGCGGACCCAATTTTGAGGTTATGTGTTCTTTGCATACAATTGTTTGAAATTATGTACTTTTCCTATGTATACGCATTTTTTTTCGATATTTACTTTCAAAGTTTTTTTTTAGACTTGTTAATAGCGTGGGGTGAAAGGAACACCCCATATTGATTATCATAAGAAGATCAGGTGGGGTGTTCCATACACCCCATCGCATTTTCGACACAATATGATACCGAAGTGTTTGGAGCATAAAAATTTATAATTATTCTGTATGAATAACTCATTTAAGTAATTATGACAAAATTTTTGATATTTTTGATATTTCAGATTTATTTTTATAGTTCGTAAAAACTTTAAATTGTTTGAAAACCTAATGCATCAATTTCAAGTATCAAATTTTTATTTGGACTTAATTACAATTGCAGTGTCGTAGTTGAATTATGAAATGTAATTTCACTATCTATGTTTTTAATTCAAGCACACAAAAATTATTCGGCCTGACAACAATATAAAATTTGTAAAATATTTATTGTTTTATTACATACGTCATACGTTTATCATTAAGTAAAACTCTAAACTTTTTTATTTTGAGAAACTTCCAATGATCTTTCTGTAATGATTTTAAAAATGAAAACATCAATTTATAATGACTCATATGCAATGTCTTTAAAATTAATAATCTAATATTTTTTTAAGCTAATATCATGTTAAACTGAAAAATATACCTTAGCTATATAATATCATCAGGTGATTCAGTACTATTATTTATTTAGACGCATTCTCATTGAAAATAACTATTATTTTGGTAATTGTTGTTAATACGATTACATTCAGGTGAAAAATAAATTATCTCTTCACGAGAATATCTATAACTTACGCGGTTGGGGGGGGAGGGGGGGGGCTAAATAAATCTTATGCGGTTAACTTGCTTATTTTTTACATAGATTCGCAGTTAAATCATAAAATAGAGCGTGAATGAATAATGACAAGTTGACGGCAGATTGAAAAAATTTTTTACAATTTAAATCATTTATCAATCTATCTCATTAACTGCTACCTATAGAATATTTGAATGGGATTGTAAGTTAACGTGAAAATTAGGTATTAGGTTAAGTTAATTTTAAATTGATATGTATAAATATAATCAAAATTATATTTTCATTATATCTAGTAAATTTATTTTTAATTGTTGTTGATTGTTATATGTATTAATTTCTTATCAGTAAGTGACCTATATTGTTCGAAATATATTTAATTTTATGACGTTTTCTCTGTCAACAGGCCGTTAGAATTTTTCATTTGTATTGATTGAATGATATATGAGTTAGCGAAATTTTATATAAAAATTGATTGATTTTGTTAAAAGAAAGAACGTAATTTGTGAATTATTTCCTTAATAGCTGCCGTAATTATACCGTAAGACGTGTGAAAATATCATTTTAATTAATAGAGAATATGCGAGTGGGGTGTATGATACACCCCAATGTGTTTTGACGCAAGTTGATAGAACGAATTTCAAGTAATAACCATTAGTTACGTGATAAAAATTAATTATTTTCAACATTTAATATCGATTTGAAGTATTTTGAAAATTTAAAATATTAATTACGAATATTGTAAAATTATGAATTGATTATTATTATGGTTGTGGACTTAATGAATTCAAAGAAAAATGATAGATTCAAGCATGATTTTAAAGTCACAGTCGAATGATATTTTAAAATTTTTTTCCAATTCTGGTCTACCCTTTTGATACCCAATAAGCAGAACTTGGTATAGCTCTTTAAATATTCTAGAAAAAAATATTCTTTAACTTTGTTTCTAAACTGTATCCTCTCCCTAAAACTTCAAATCTAAGTCACCATAATAAATTTCCGGTGTCAACATTAACTAATTTTATTTTTTAGGTGACTAATATTATAGCTAAAATATAAATATGTAGTTTTTTTCTTTCAAATTTAAGTCGGCTAGATATTGAAGCAAATGAAATTATCTTAAAATTATTTCATTATTTATCAATATAAGAAAATCAGGTTATCCGATAGGCTAGCATTCTATGTTTTTACTGTGTCCTAGCTCAAATATTTTATAATGCTCAAGAAATAACGATTATTTTCTAAATTTGCCGATGATGAAGACTTTCTTGTTCATTAATTGTTCAACTGAAAAAATTAAGAAAACAGTTGACATTATTTCAGGAGACGTATAATTAAACTAAGGAATCCTGTAATTTGCTATTAATTTTATTAATATAACTAATGCCTTTTTTATTGTAGATTCAAATATTCATAAAATCATGATTTCCAATTTGAAATTTTTTTTTTTTTTCAAATGAATGTAAATAATAAGATAGTTTTTTTGATAGCCCGTTTTTGTATACTACCTACTTTTGTAAATTTCTTAATGAATTTTACCAATTTAATATACTTTAGCTCTTTAAACCAGAGTTCGATTTGTTACACAAATATTCTAACCTAAAAAATAAATTATCTAATAGAAGTATTTTTAATTTAACCAATTTTTTATTGCTGTGTGTAAAAATGAATTTATACCCCACGTGATTTTTTTTTTTAATTTTAATATATTTTTTTGTATTATTACTCAACTTTTACAAATCTATAGAAAATAAATAATCAAATAATCAATATAATAATTCACCTCAAACTACATAGAATAGAAATATGCGATATCTATCGATATTTTAACTATCGATGAAGACGATTTTCACACGTCTTTTTTTTCTAAAGCATTGATGTTTTCTATCGATATTTTTTGGACAAGATATATCGATAGTCGATAATAAACAATTAAAACTATCGATGTTACCATATCGATGTTTTTTGTTCGATATCACCTATCCCTATTGTAGAATTGCGTTTACAATTGATGATAATTATTTCAAATTTATTTTTTCACTCAGATAGTTCTTGATGAATAACGCAAAAAAAAAAAAATACTTAAATCTCAGTAAAAGTTAATAATGTAAGCTTGTTGATTGCCATAGTTATTTTTATTATCAGTAAATATTACTTACATAATTGCGTGGAGTATTTATTATAATTGTTAATTTTTTTTTTTTTCAAAGTCGAGCGTGAATTTACCCTAACAGCACAGTTTGCTTGAGCAAAAGTTTACTCTACAAAAGTTTCGTTGAATTTTTCATCAAATTTCCGTCAACTGACTTTTCCACTTTTTACGACAATTTGTATGCAACTTGCTATTGAATTTGACGTGAATTTACTGCCCGAATTAGAATGTAAATTTACTTCAAAAATTGACTAGAAAAAAGTTGTCATTAATTTTCAGTCGAATTTTGTGTTAATTTATCATTAATTTGACTTGAAAAATTGTTAAGTACCCAGATAACCAGAGTTTCAGCGCAATTTTTGAGCTGAAACGTTTGCGGTCTCAGTGACGTACGGTACACATAAAAAATTTCAATGTCAACTTTTGAGCTCTCTTTGACGTCAAATTTCACATAAATTTGACCTAAATTTAAAACTGCTATTTGACGTCTGTGGGACATCAAAATTTGAGACGCAAAAAACGACGTCAACAAATGACGTCAACAAGACCTCAACTAGAGAGATATTTTTTACTTTTTGATTCTTGAATTTACTTTATTGAATAGTTGCTAGATGTCGCGAGCTGACTTTTCTTCAATATGTATCAACCCTAATAGCACAGTTTGCTTGTGCAAAAGTTTATTGTACAAAAGTTTCGTTAAATTTTTCGTTAAATTTCCGTCAACTTCGGACTTTTCCATTTTTTCCGTCAATTTATATTTCATAGTATTAATTTATAATAATATAACAATTCGCACATTATTGCAGATATAACTTGTTTCTCAAACACGATCAGGTGAAATTGTATATAACTTCATTTATAATTATATATAAAAAAACGATTTAAATAATTCAACGATCGATTGTTTAATGGATATAAAATTTTAAAATTAATTAAATTTATTGATTTATGTTTTTGAATTAATGGCGAAATTTTGAACTTTTTCGTGAGTAATGAGGATTTAATTTTAATTGATGGTTGATAAAATAAAAATTTATTAACATTAAAATTAAAATTTTCACATTATGTAATATATATATATAAATATGTAGAGAAAAAGGGAAGCGGGGGTAGGCAAAACGAGGTACTCCCAAAATTTTATAAAAAAAAAAGTTTATTTTTTAAATGTATTTTAACCATTCCAAAATTACTTTTGCAAATATAATTGAGCATTATTTTGAATTTTTTTCGTTGAACTTTTCCAAAAATCGAGTATCGGTCGAAAAATGTTAATGACTTTTGTATTATGATAAAAACTATTAAAAATTTTTTTATCTTCCTTTACTTCCAATAATTGAGTAAAATATAATTTTTCTGAATTTAAATAACTTACAAAAAATTTTAATAAAATCAAACTTATTCAATTGTTCAGAATTTTTTTTTTTTTTACATTTTTCAGGGGATACCCTGCATATTGCCCGCAAAAATGAAATTTTTTTTCTTTAATGGCCATTGAAAATTTTTTCTATTTACTTTGAATTTCTAATAACTTTTATAATAATTTGTTATAAACTTTATAAAATTGTGTGAAATTTTATCAAATTTTTACAGAATGCTACCCCACACTAGATGCAATAATGACATCAAATTCTTTAAAGTTTTATGAAATGTTATAAAATTTTGTAAAATTTCATACAATTATATAAAATTTCATCTAAATATTACTTCCCTTCTAAGGAATTACTTTATAAAATTGCATAAAATTGTATAAGATTGTATAAAATTTTATATAATTTTATGAAATCGTATAAAACTTCGTTCAATTTCATCAAATTTCATTTAATTATGACTTCCCTCATTAAGATCTTACTTTATAAAATTGTATAATATTGTATAAAATTTCATATAATTTTGTGAAATTGTATAAAAGTTTATACAATTTTATAAAATTTCATACAATTATATAAAATTTTATCGAATTACTACTTCCCTTTTAAGATCTTACTATATAAAATTGTATAAAATTTTATAAAATTCTATAAAATCTAATAAAATTCTATAAAATTTCGCTGTACAGTCTTATAAAATTCTATAAAATTTTATATAATTTTATAAAATTGTGTAAAACTTCATAAAATTTTATAATATTTTATACAATTTTATAAAATGTTATATAATTTTATAAAATTACATTTATTTATTACGTTTTGTACTCAGATCTGACTTTATAAAATTTTATTGAATTTTATAAAATTTTATAAAATTGTATGAATTTTTATAAAATTTCGCTCTTAAATTTTATAAAATTGTATAAAATTTTATATTATTGTATAAGATTTTATAAAAACATTTTTTCCCGGGAGTTTATGAAATTTTCATATAATTAACCCCATTAAACTCATCTAGAACCTTTCATGAAAACCCTGTATAATAAATATACCTAATTTGGACCGTCCGCGAAAATCCTGTACAATGAATATACTTAACGCGGACGGTCCGCAAAAACCCTGTACAATGTATATACCAAACGCGGACGGTCCGCGAAAACCCTGTACAATGAATATACCTAATAGGGTGGGCTGAAAATCCGCTTTTTTTTTCAATTTTCATAATTAATACTAAAAATATTTTTTTTGTACCAAAAGAAAAATTTTCGGGAAACAAAAAAAATTTTAGGTCGATATCTTAGGCTCGCCAAATCCCGCTAAAGTTAGAAGTTGTTTAAAATTTTTTTTTCCATCTTATTTTGATCAGAAATTTAATTCTCTACAAAAAAGGTCTGATAATAAAATTACATACAGTTGATAGTTACTGAAATAATTGCAATTTTGATCCAAAAAATATAACTTTTCAAGATATTATCACTTTTTCAGGGTAAAATATGAATTTTATCATATAAATTTCTTGGGAAATTAGATTTCTTACAAAATTGGCCTTCTAGTAAAAACTTGAAATTTATAGTTATTCAAAAACTAGCAGTTTCATGTTCAGTCACATTTCTCGTTATTTGGTGGCTTTCACCAAGAATCGCTATTATCTTTGTAACTATCAACTTTAAATAAATTTTTATCAGGTCCATTTGTAGAATATTGAATTTCCTATGAAATTTTTACGATAAAATTTATTTTTTTACCTTGAATAAGTGATAATATTTTGAAAAATTATATTTTTTAGAATAAAATTGCAACCATCTTAGTAACTATCAACTTTACGTAATTTTATTGTAGGACCTTTTTTGTAGACAATTAAATTTCCGATCAAAAGAAGTTAGAAAAAAAATTTTAAACAACTTCTAGCTTTAGCAGGATTGGCAAGCTTAAGATATTGACCTATAATTTTTTTTGTTTCCCGAAATTTTTTTTTTTTGTACAGAGAAAAATATTTTTGGTATTAATAATGAAAATTCAAAAAAAGCGGATTTTCGGTCCACCCTAATACCTAACACGGACGGTCCGCGAAAACCCTGTACAATGAATATGACTAACGCGGACGGTCCGCGAAAACCCTGTACAATGAATATACCTAACGCGGTCGGTCCGCGAAAACCCTGTACAATGAATATGCCTAACGCGGACGGTCCGCGAAAACCCTGTACAATGAATATACCTAACGCGGACGGTACGCGAAAGCCCTGTACAATAAGTATTATGAAAAATAACGAAAACAAAAAAATATAATTCTAATGCCATTTATTTCTGCGTAAGTAATGATACTGTACAATTGTAATACTATGAGGAAAATTATATTGCTAAATTGAAGTAAATTTAAAGATATAATTTTTTAATTAATTTGTTTCTATAGTAAAAATAAAGCTGATCATGAAAACAAAAGTTAAAACAAGTAAACCTTTAATAATATCCATTATAATTTTTAACATTTAATAATACTTTTAACAATTCTAAATATTTAATGGTAAATATTGTATTTTCAAAAATTTGCTGATGTCAGAAAAAACTAATGGCAGGCTGTCTTCTAACCGTAGTAAGAAATAATTACTATCGATAGATGACAAGAAAATACATGCGATTTAAAAAACATTTTTGGAGATGATTTTACTAGCATAAACATAGCCATTATTAGAAATTATTATATTTTTCGCCGGATTGTAGTTACGATTGAGGATTGTTTATCAAGTAATGGTCTGTGTACAATAATTATTGGCGTCTGCCAACACTGTTTTAAAATTTAGTGCAACATATATTTTCTCAAAAAAAAAAAAAAAAATAATAAAAATAATGAAAAATATCACTTTCCAGAAAACTCAACATTTGAGTTGAAAATTGAGAAACAAATTTGAAAACATAAAATTTCTATATTTCCATATTGTCTTTCAAAAATTAAACTTCGGGAAGAAAAAAATGACTCTAATTACTTTGAGATAATGATAAATTGAACGGAAGTCATCCATATTTTAAACTTATCACAGCATTATTGTTTTTTAAATTTCACAAATTCGAATCCTAATAACTTTTGGAGATAAGAAGCTATAAATTTACAAGAGGCGTCTTTTGAAACACACAAAATGATGTTAAAAATTCAGCTAGATAAAAAAAAATTATTTTTAAAATCAGGCAATTTAGTATGGACGAAACGTTGTTTCAATCGATAGAAGCGTTAATGGATAGACCTAAAGGGGACGATACGCAAAAACCCGGTACAATTGATACACTCAACGCGGACGGTATATATATATATACGATATAACGCGCCGTTCTCCAACGATAGCGTCCACAATTCTACACCAATCTTAATAAAACTTAGTATACTTATTCTATGGACGATTACCTTGGATGAGTTCAAAGATGAGCCAATTTGGCCAATAAGTTTAGAAGTTATGGTGAATTGAAAATTTGTAAAATTTTTGAAAAAAAATTTTTCTACTGATTTAACTGGATGTAACTTTTAAACGGAAAGAGATAGCTAATTTTTGTTTGTTCTATCTGAAAGCTCGTTCGATTGCCGTCAATTTTCACTATGTAGCTCATTGATTTGACCTTTTTCTCTAATAGATAAATGGCTTTAAAAATTTGCAAATTATTAGAAAAACTAATTTTATGCAGGTTGTCACTTTGATTCTTACCACTGTTTTAAACCGATCGCTCTGAAACTTGGTATACGTATTCTCTGGGTGACTAACTTGATCAAGTTGAAAAATGGACTCAATCGGTCGATTAGTTTAGATGTTATAGCATTCCAAAATTTTCCAAATGTCAAAAATTCATATTTTTACTTATTCTTTCTTCGATATTTTTTGAATGTTATAACTTATTAACTTTCTATAAAATTCATCTGAAAGCTCTTTAAATAAGCTTCAATTTTCATGCCTGTATATGTGCCTAGACCAATGAAATTACTTATCTTACCACTCATTAAATGAAATTTCGCTATTGCATTGGTTCTCCTACTCCCAATAGATTCAATAGAAATCTAACTACTGTATTTATTCTTAAAAATCTACACTGTATCCATTAATAAATTTATTAATCTGATTAAATGTTTATTATTACTCTGTAACCCTCTCAAAATCCAAACATATTAATTTAAGCGTGTATACTCAATTATGTTTTATTGACAGTCAATAATCACTATATGATATAGCAATAACATGAATAATATTAATTATGATATTAATACGATGGTAATAATAATATATCTGTTTCACATAAAACAATAATTAAGTATACACGCCTCAATAGAAATAATCAAATAATGAGAAATCTACTTCCATTTCGGCTGCCGAATGGCCTTTTTTTTTTTTTCTTTCAATTCATTGTTTACCATCACAGCTGACTTTTGGCACCAGCTAATTGATAACTTTTTTATAATGTTATCGACTCTAGAAGATTTTTTTTTTAGACGGCCACATTTAGGTTTGTTTTTGACTGTCTTTCGTGTATTGTACACTTGTTCTATATATTAATGAGTTGTTGAGACCCTTTAAAAATGCGAGCAGCATTTGTTTGCTTTAACCTTTGTTTTAATGCATTGATAACGGCTTTTTTGAAGTCACTAGAATATTGCTTAGATTTTGGTCAGCTAAAATAACTACGCTAAGTAAATATAAGCGAAAATGTAAGATCAGAGTTATTTAACGTTCGTGAAGTTTCGAAGCTAACTACGTGTCGAAATATTTTTGAGCTCACAATTAATTCTTTTCTTTCGATGGCATGTTATGTTCACAAACAAGTTGAAACCTGAGGCGTTCAAATGATTGCAGTTAGACTGCTCTCTACTATATTCAAGGATCTTTTTGGTTTAGTTTTATTTTGAAGAATATGAAAACAAATTTCATGTTGTCAAAATACTTTTGAGCGCTACCCGAGTAAGAACGTAAAATAGCCGCAACACCACTGTAACAGCGCCGCACGGGCTCTCAATGCCCATGACACCACCGCGACACCGCCGCAACACAATAGCACTATATTAATATTCTCTGAAAAACTTCCCAAATTCCGCAACACCGCTGCAACAAGTTTATGATGAAATAAAATTATTATTGCCACAACATCGCCGCACCAAAGCTGCAACACTCAACAAACCAATCATATATATTTTATCATTTTTGAAATAATTTTATAAGACGCATATCATCATGTAACCTATTTTTAAGTTCAGATTAAAAATGAACAACGAGCCCCAAGTAAAAATATTTGACCGAAAATAGGCTGAAACAGCTTAATTTGGCCGAAATACCGCCGAAACTGTAAGATTTTATTGAAAGAGGCCGAAAGTTGGCCGAAAACCAGCCGAAAAATTTTTATTCTTCTTAAAGAGGCTGATATTTTGCCGACAAATGAATCAACCTTTTTTTGGCCTATTTTCGGCCGGATTATTTTTTTTTTTTTTAATAAAATTATCGCAAGTAAAGATCTTTGGCCAAAAACAGGCCGAAATTTAGCCGATATTTGGCCGACAGTTGAAGCGGTCTGTTTTCGGCCAGAAAATTTTATTTTTCAATAAAATTATCGCAAGTAAAAATCTTTGGCCGAAAACAGGCCGAAAGTTGAATCGGCCTGTTTTCGGCCTTTTTTTGGCCATAGTATTTTTTTTTAAATAATATTATGGTACTTAAAAAAAATTTCATGCAACTCAAAATTGAACAAAAAAAAAATTTCAAGTTGTGCAACTTAAAAATATATTTCAAAATTCCGAGAAAAATTATGTTTTCAATTTATAAAATGTTTTAGTAACTCACTAAGTTATAATTTTATATAGGGGAGGGTGGGGCAAAAGTGGGTACTTAAGGAAATACTACGTTTTCGAGAACTAAAATATACTAAATCTTTTTGTTTTCAATGATATTCAAGGTGAATAGATGAAATTTTGGTAATTGTTTAGAAGAGCGGCTGACCCATGTTTAAATTAGCACAAATCCTTATAGTAAGCAATAGCAATGAAACCAGGTTGGTCATCATGCAATTGTCGACGGGTTGATGATATATTTGCTTAAATTGAGTATAAAATAAGTGTCAATATTCGAGTGTTTGTAGTAAGGCTATAAACATGATATATTAATTTCTCTTTGATGTTTTTCAATGTTCCGTGCTATACTGCACCAAATGACATAATTTTCTTAGTATTCAATGTAATGACTCTTAAGTCAACTACTAAACCTTAAGATATATGCCAGTTCGCCATAATGTGTGTAGTTTCGTCCTAAGTACGTTAACGGGCTCGTCAGTAAGGACTCGTCAGTAAGACTATGTTAACGTACTCTTGCCTTAGACTACGTCTCTTAGTAGTACGCGCCGGCGTAAAACAGTGTTGTGGGCTTCAGCCAAACACTATACTAGTAAAGGGAGGCGGATACTGTCTAAATTACTTGCAACAAAATGTTAGGTGAGCTGTTATACACCGTAAAAGTATTGAAATAACACAAATATGCCGATTTTCACTATTACAAGAGTTCCAAAAATTTAGTAACTCTTAGTTAGACCTTTCTATCGCCACCGTCCTTCTTACGGTATGATATAAAATTATTTATATGTGGTAGAAAATATTTATTTTTTGAAAATTAACATGATTTGTGTTATTTTGATCAATTTTGTACACTTTAATTGCAAGGTTCGGATAGGTATCTAGTGTTAGAGACAAAAACTCATACATAAAATTTAATCCGCCGTGTAACTGAACACGTGGAAAAAGTTTAATTATAGATATTTAAGGTGTAAGCACTTGAAACATTAAAAAATGAGATCAGCCGGAATATAGACGATTACCGATATTTCTAGCTACCGTTAAAAAATAAAATTTTCCTTTGTGGCGGGCAAAATGGGGTAACCTTTAAACAGTTGAAGAAAAAAATTTCTGAAAGTTGATCAAATTTCATTAAATTAAATTTTTTTTATGTAATATACATCAAGAAAAATTACATTTCACATCATTGGTGGATACGAAGGCAAAAAAAAATTGTTTTTGTGGGGCAGAGAGAGGCCCCCCTCCAAAAAATGATAATTTTTTTTTTTTAATTGTTTTTATCATTAAGAATGTATTTCTTTTTCTTGACAACTATTTTTTGTTTTATAATACTCAAAAAAAGTTTTTTAGGTGTAATAAATCGTTCCCCTCGACGAGCTTAACCACTTATTGTCATTTAATAAAAAAAATCTGGGCGTCGGTCGGCCCTGCGAGCCAGCCCCAAAACTTCCCGCTGTTTTCAAGCTCAAGGAGCTTGAAAACACCACTGTAAATATATTTTCGAGCTCGCAGAGCTCGAAAATGATATTACGTGCTATTATTTTTTTATGAGCTTTTCAAACTCTAAAAAGTTACGTTTTATGCTAGAGTTTGACAAGTTACGAATCGAAAATCATTAATGAAGAAGCAGCTTTTAAATTTTTATTCCCGATTATGTTCTATGAAATAAATGTATTGAGGCAGAAATCAATGTCAGTGATCAAAATCAAGATTTGAATGAGTTTTGACTTAGGTCAGAGCAATAATATATGAAATATCTGTTACGTCCCAGCCTGCTCGTCAGATGTCTCTGACTATTTTTAAATACTAATTATTAAGAGACCGATCTGAGACCTAACTAACTAATTAAGATGTATATTGATAATTTAGAAAGTGGCATAATTAATAAGTCACTCTATATTATAGGACATAATATAATATAATAACATAATACAAGCAACCTGCAGTCACTACGTGACTGCCCAAATATCACTACTGATTTTATAAAATACTCAGAAAAAAAGGATTTCTCGCCTCAAAAAATTTTATTTGCACCAAAAAATTTTTTCTAGTTCTAAATAACTTTTTGATTTCAATTCACAATGCAAAAAATTTATTGAGGAAAGTGAAAATTTTCTTTAGGCGAGTAAAAATGTTTTGTGTCAATGAATCCTTTTTTTTTTCTATGCACACTTTTCTGGCTTTGAGAAGCTTCCTAAAACCAAATGAAAATATAAAACTTTGACATTCAGTCATATTTAGGGACAAAATAATTAGAATATTCATTTATTTGAAGAAAATAAATACGATCGTATTTTTTCTCGCGTAATTCAAATGTAATTTGAATGATACAGATAAATCGATTTATCTTAATGATTGATAATAAAAAAATGCTAAAACTATGAAAAGACACAAATTCAAGTCAAAAGCTTTCTAACGATACCAAATTTAATAACATTAACCAATTCTATCATACAGATATGCCGAACGAAATTTTCCTTATTCTCTTAATAATATAGATAATATAATATAATAATATAAAATAATAGAATATAAAATAGTATAATATTATTTAGAATATTTAAAACATATTAATAAAGTTATTTTTCTCTTAATATTTGTTATGTACAAATAAACGCTGACGCCTCGAGTAATCCTCGAGACGTGCAGCTGCACAAATAGCTATTTTATTCTAAGATAACTTTTGTTCATAGATAAGTGACTCATTTGTTAATAACAAAAACAGAGAAAGCGTGAGAACGGAGGATGAATCATTCGAGAATATTGCTTATCTCGATCCACTTCTCTATATCGAACGATGCGCGGGCCTGATGCCCAAGCGCCTCGTATTGATAAGAAACTTACTCTAGTTTTTCTCGATCAAGAGAAATTAGTCTGAAATATATAATCATAGAGAGCAGTCAGGCTCAATATAAAAACTCAACTTCTTTCTCACCCTTTTGAAGTTATTGTTAAGAGTACATTAACAAATGTATAAATTAATTTAACTGTATATTTTCACATCACTTAAATTATTCCTTTACAATTGAATGAATCGGATTTAGATATTTAAAATAATATATATAATCAAACAACCAGTTTATTTCAACCACCAAATGGTGGCTGTTCAACCCATACTTAATTATTATTTATAATTATATGTAAGTTTTCATTACGTCCAATTTAAATCGACCACTCAACTACGCCAGCGCCAAAACATCAACCAGGACATAACAACTTATTATATAATTAAAGTTGGTGGCAGCGATGGATTCGAACAGCCCCCGAATAGACTGGTAAAATCTCAAAAATCCGAAAATTTTTTTGTTTGGAAAATTAACACCAAGTTCTCAAAGTGAAATTGAGCGACACAAAAAAAAATATTACCAAATTTTTTTTTTTGTCGATATCGGAAACTTTTTTTTTCTAAATAATAAAAAAAAAAGTAAAATTGTGAAACAAAAGTGAAAAGTTAAGTGAGAATTGAAGTGAGTGAAATAAATTATAATAAAAATCTAAATAAATGAAATTAAAAATTCAAAAATAATTAAAATAAAATAGCAAAATTTTTTTTTCTGCTCTCATAAAATAATAAATAAAGAAAAAATATATATTTATAAAAATCAGATACACCAATAAAAAAAAGAAAAATAAGTAAAAATTTTGTGAATTAAAAATAAAAGTATAATAAAATTCGAGTGAGTGAAGTTAATGAAGAATCAAAATTCAAAATAAATTAAAAAGAACTACAAACATCATCCACGACGCCCGACGGTTGCAGTTCAAGCACGATCATAGCTGAGAAATCTACAGTCATCGCATACTCCTGCTCAACTTTTCCATCAACCTTCCGACGGCAACGAAGATCTCCGTACTAACTACAACAACCGACTCATCTAACATTCAAACCTGTAAATAACTAAGTAGTAAGTCAATTATATTGTTAAATTTTTTTTTTCTGTCTTTTAAAATATTCATATAAATAAAAATGAGTCTTGAACAAATGGAAATTTCCCTTACGGAAACCCAAAACGAGGTAATAGCGTTAAAAACTCAAATCCAACAATTACTTGCAGAAAAACTTGAGATGAAAAATAAATTTGAAGAAAATTGTCAAGCAGCTATTGCTCAACAATTAAAAACACATTTCGAAAGAAATCCACCCGCAGGTGCTTCACACTAATTACCTCCCAACCCTAATTTAACAAATAATTTAATTGCGAATAATAAATTTGATTACAAAGAATTTTTTAAAACTATACCAGATTTTGATGGTATAAGTTATCCAGTCGAATCATTCATCCAAGCTTGCAAAGACTCGAAAGAATACTTAAGAGAAATAAACGAAGACGCGCTCGTCAGAATACTAAAATCCAAATATAAAGGCGAACCTTTAAATAGAGTAAGTGGCTCAAACGTAAAAACAATAGGCGAATTCATCGCATTTTTAAACTTGAATTTTAGATTAAGTAAACAAGTTTCAGTTTGGTTGAAAGAATTTAACGACTTAGAACAAAAATCGAACGAACGTGTAATGGACTTCCTTTATTTTTACACAATGACGAATTTGCGGATCTTGCTACAGCCGCTACTGCAGCAATTAAAGCGGAACAAACATTACAGCAAATGAAAAATATAAATAAACTTTTCAAACCACTCGATAATAAATAAAATAAAAATTGTTTCGCGATCCAAGACCCAAACTCACATAATACAATTAACCAAGATAATCATCAAACTCGAAATTTAAATCTATATCAACAATTTAATAAAAATTATAACTGAAACAGTCGTGAAATATCGGAAAAAATTAAAAATCAAAATTGAACTAACCCAAATAAGTTTTGTAATTTCTGAAAAAGTAATAATCATAATATTGATGAATGTAGAGTCTTAATGTATAAAAATAAAACTGAATCAAGACCAAACCCAAATAAAAATATTTTAAAGTGCAGCTATTGTAATATAAATGGTCATTCAGTAAATAACTGTCGTAGAAAAATCTATAACGAAGAAAAACGCGACGGTTTAAATGAAAAACCGAGTACAAGTACGGGAAACGACCAAGCGTTCCCTCGAGTCGGCGCTCCGATGGGAAACGAAGTAGCTCAGCGCCAAAATTTAAACAAAAACTAAGAATACCGACAGAAACTTATTCCGTGGGTGCCATGTCAAATGAGTATAAATATACGTCGATTGTGTTTAGATCTAAAGATATAATATCTAATTATGGAAAAATTTAAGTAGACACTGGATGTAATTTATATTTAATTAAATATGGAGAAGTGAAATATAAAAAATTAATTGATGAATCTTATTGTTATAAATTAAATGGTGTCTCTGTAGCTATCACTTTGGGTAAAATAAAAATACAAATTTTCAATAAGGATACTTATTTCCATATAATACCAGACGAATTCCCTTTAGACTATAAGGGCATACTTGGCATGTAATTTTTACGAGATCACAGCGGAATAATAAACTTAGTAGACAATACAGTAACTATTAAACATTTAAATAATTTACAAATATCATTAACAGAGAATATTTCGTTTTAAACGCTCGAACGAAAATGGCAATGTTTTTTCGAGTCGAGAGTAGACTTGAAGAGGGTTATGCACCTCGTATTGAATTTGAAAACGGTATTTACGCGGGCGAAGCTTTAGTAAGTAATAATAACGGTATGGCTTATTTGTACGCGATAAATACTTTTGATAAAGATGTAAAAGTAAAAGTACCCGTAATTCCTCTGTACTCTTTCGGGACAAGCGAAGACGAGGATACTAGCTTGACGCATGACGACAGACAATTACGATAAAAGTACCACGGCCGGGGAAAATCGTTTCAATAAAGTGTTAAAACTCTTGCGTTTAGAACATTTGAATAAGGAAGAGCGTAAAGCAATAGTTTCTCTTGTAGAGAAATACGCTGACCTATTCCACATTCCTGGAGAACCACTGCGCGCTACAGAGACAGCGACTCATACTATACGTACTACCGATGACGTTCCCGTAAATACCCGACAATACAGACACCCTCCGGCACAAAAAGACGAGATTGAGAATCAAATTACAGAATTAATGTTAATCGATATAATTGAACCTTCAACCTCACCCTATAATTCCCCCTTATGGAAAGTACCCAAAAAGGCTGATTCTAAAGGCAATAAAAGATGGCGCTTAGTAATTGATTACCGAAAATTAAATGATAAAACTATCAAAGATGCATATCCACTACCGTTGATAAATGATATTCTTGATCAATTAGGTGGTGCGATTTATTTTTCAGTATTTAATTTAAAATCCGGTTTTCATCAATTAAAAGTAGATCCTAAAAATAAGCACAAAACAGTATTTACAACTCCTCATGGTCATTATGAATTTGATAGAATGCCATTTGGACTTAAAAATGCTCCAGCAACGTTCCAAAGGTTAATGGATTTAGTTTTACGCGGGTTACAAGGAGCAGATCTCTTTGTTTACTCAGACGATATAGTCATTTACGCACGTTCTCTAAAAGAACATAACACTAAATTTGAAAAATAAGCCGAACGTTTGCGTAGTGCGAATTTAACTCTACAAGCCGATAAATGCGAATTTCTAAAAAAAGAAGTAATTTATTTAGGCTATCTTATATCTGCTGACGGTGTCAAGCCTGATCCCGATAAAATAAAAGCGATTAAGTGTTTTAAAACACCCGCAAGTACAACTCAAGGGACAGAATTTCTTGGACTTGCTGGTTACTATCGGCGATTTATCAAGGATTTCGCAAAAATCTCTAAGTGCCTATCTGATCTTACAAGCAAAAACGCAAGATTTTCATGGACGCCTGAACATCAGGTAGCTTTTGAAACCTTGCGCGATAAACTATGCACAGTACCGATATCGCAATATCCAGATTATTCGAAACCATTTATCTTAACGACCGATGCATCGGGCTATGCAGTTGGAGCAATCCTCTCACAGGGCAAAATTGGTGAAGACACAATTGTCGCAGCAGCTTCTCGTGTACTTAATAAACACGAAAAAAATTATTCGACCACTGAAAACGAAATGGTCGCAGCTTTATTTGGTATGGAAACATTTAGACCGTATCTCTATGGCAGAGAGTTTACTCTTGTCACCGATCACAGACCGCTTGTTTGGGTAAATAATATGAATGACCCAACATCGCGTGTAATAAGATGGAGAGAACGGCTTAAAGAGTTCGGATATACCGTGTTATATAAGGCGGGTAAAATAAACAGAAACGCGAACGCTTTATCGCCTAACCCAATAATTGAGAACAGCGAAGTTTACCCGATTAAAATTAAATGGCGACCTGGAAAACCCGAAATCGCTAGGTTGAGGACTTCAAATCTTTCAGACGATGGTAAAGTCTTTAAAAAGAAACCAAAATACAAAACTAATTCAGAGTCAAGTAGCTCGAAGAACGATAAAAATAAATTATCTACAAATTTTAACAAAAATAATAATTCAAGTTCAGAGGAAATTACTCCAAGTAATAAAATAATTCGCGATAAAAATAAAATTGCGACTAACTCAGTCGACGGAGTTAGAAAAATAAATTCGAAAATTCAAAATCTTGAGCAAAATACTCAAGTGGTCGGTTTAGAAGATTCGGTCGAAAAACATCAAATTCTTGAGCCAAAAACTCAAACGGTTGGGCCAGTCGGTAACATTGCTACAGACCCAGTCGTCAAACCCACTAGTGATGGCAATAGGACTGATCATCCTATCGACCAACGGTTAGTTAAAAATAATAATAACGTATAAATCGGTAAAAATAAAAATTAAAAAATGAAAAGATCTGCGTCAGACTATATAATCCATATAAAAAATTTTCGAGTACTGAATCATTAAACGAAGATGATTTAAGTAAAAATAAAAATAATAAAATAAATAAAAACTTGGAAACAAACAATCCTCAAGAACTAAATTCAAATTCAATAAATAAAAACTCTAATTCCAAAAATCAAAATAAAGATAATGGAAACAAATAAGATTCTATCGAAAATTAAAGTCGCATACGTAAATCTAACGAGAATGCAAAATTAAATAAAAATTCTAAATCTCAAGTCGTATCCAATCCGTAACCAGATGAGTCAATTACTCTTCCTGATTATTCTGACGGATCTTCGTCATCAGGGGACATTTATGCTGTGGTAGCTCTGAGAAAAAAACTCATTAAAAATAACCCTTCGTATTTAAGTGATGAATCTGATATGACAGATTTCGGTTTGTCTTATATTTCTAATAATTCTATAAACTCTCCAAAACACAAAAATTCACGTAATTTAACACCATCACCTTAATCTCCAAATCCACAGATACCTGATAGTGGTAAAACCACGAATACTCCATTATCATTATTACCCAACTTACGAACACAAGCTACATCTACACATCCAGACCCAAAAATACAAAGATAAGAAAAATACAAAAAATAAATTTAATCCTTCTCAATTTAAAAGAACGAAAAAAATAGCAGAGTTTACACCAACCCCAGCAATGCGAACACGGAGAAAAATAAATAAAAACACTGAGAAAATTAATAAAATAATTATTCCAGAAACTTCAGACGACGAATCGAACACTGACGAAACAGAAATAACCTATTCAAAAATATATTCAGAAAATTCAAATGACATTAGTACTGAATCACCTATCGAAACAATCCCTATCACTCCAAGAACTCCTATCGAACCCAAATCCGAAAATAAAAGACATGGGAGGTGCGATCCCTTGGTCTTCTGACGAAGGAGGCGATCACCCAAAAACTATGGACGCCTCCGCGTTAATTCATAACGAACCAGAAAACAACATAAACATGTCAACTAACGACATAATAGAAAATTCCTTCACAACGGAACCCATGATAGTAGAATCACCTCATGAAACAACAACCATAAAAACTAATACATTAACACAGAAAAAAATAGCCAATAAAAATACAGAAAAAACAAAAACAATCATTACAAATATAAACCCGAATTTAACAGACGCACAGAAGAACAGACCTCACAGTACTGAGGCAGAACAAACACATACTAATAAAATTACACCGGAACTACGTAGATCGACTAGAAAACATAAAATCAAAACATGTTCATGTTGTACGGACTACGACGAACATACACATTGAGGTGTGCCAAAAAAAATCGATATTTTTTTTTTACTCTCAACCGAAAATATCATTGTATATATCCAAATAAAAATTCTGTCCTAAAGACAGCTCTTAATTTCAATTTTAAGAGGTTCTCCATGGAACTTTAAGATTTCCCATTTAAATAACATGGAAAAAAAGTTTTTTCACAGTATTTTCTCCTGTAAGCTAGGAAGGAATTTTTTTTCGATAAAATGAATGCATAGATCTTTTTTAGCATTAACTTTTTGACAAAAAATTTCTTTGAGTCAAATGTCAATTATCAATATTTGAGTTTCTACGCATCGTTAAAATTAAAATTTTCTAATGTTTCGCGTTTTCTGCATTTTACAGCTAAGCTATTGGAGATAGAATGAAAAGTTGAACGCCGATTTTATAGTTCGTTTGATGCCCTAACAAAAAGTCCTGAATGAATTTTTCATATCATTAACAACAACAACAAAGTTACAGACTCACAAAATTTCCTTTTTCTAATTTTTCGCTTTTATCAATCGAACTATTGATGATAGAACAAAAAATTTCGTAAAAATTTTTTAGTGTATCAAATTTGCAACAAAGTTGTTGAGGTGAAATTTTCTGTATTATAAATAATTGAAAGTTACAGACCCACTATAGCAAACTATAGTTCTTAATTTTATGATTTTTCAACTACCCGGGTTGGAAAATTAGATCTGTTTTGAAATACATGATAAATTCTAATATTTTTTTTTGAATTCGAGTTTATAAATCGTATTTATTTTATATAAGAATTTAATCTGGTTTTTCCCGAACTATTTCTCATTCAGACCAATATCAGGCTTATTTTCGTATGATATTTAGTCTGAGTTTAATCGCTCTTAGATCGAAAACAGGACTTTTTACATATAAATAATAATAATACTATAGATTCATGAATTTATTTCAATTTTCTTGATATTTGAAGCATGCTAATGCGCTTCCGTAATAAGATGTCACAAGAATTTAGATGGTTTCTAATGCCGAAATATTTTTGACTTTATCCAGTAAATAAGGAACATTTCTTGACATTTTAAGAGTTATTTTATTACTTTTATTCAATATTATTAATATTCTGTCAAGACATTTAAAACATAAAGCTGTCAAATTTTCATTAACTGTCGACATTTTTAAACAAGACACTCAATAAAAAGTAAAAAAAATATAATCAATTCTGTAACTTAATATATTTTTGATAAATATTATCCATAGAAAAAATATTACTAATCCATAATTTAATCTAGTTTAGTCTTTACAAATTTTCAGAACTAAAATTTTTTAAAGATCAAGAATTAATCTAGTTTTGTCTGCCCGTAACGCAATTGTTTTTTAAAAAAACAGATCAAAAATAGCTCAAAATTTGTATAAAAGATCGAAAACAGATCAAATATTCCAATTAGACTATAGAGCAAGATCACATCAAGTGGACCCCCCCTTTTCCACTTGATTATTAAATTCAGGTATGAATATTTTTTCATGAAGTATTTTCGAAGAACAATTAATTCCTAAAACAGTTTTTGAAAATTTTCATTTTACCATTTTTTTTTTTAATGAAAATTTTTATGACTTTTAATGAAACTTTCAAGATTCATAGTTCAATAGTTGTACTTTAATATGATATATAAAAGTACAAAATATTTATTGATTTTCATATTGTTAATTAACTTTTAAGTTAACAAATGAAAATTTTAATGATTTCTCCCTCAAAAAACAAAATTTTTTTTTCTCGGTATTATGCATTAAATATCAAAGTAACAGAATCCGCAAAAAAATTTGACTGCTCACGATTAGATTGAACCATCAAAAATTTATTTATGACGGGCGGTGAGCGCTGTCGGTACGGCGCGCTGCCGCGCGTCATTCACTTACCTTTTAATCTACTCAGTAATTGTAAATAAGAAGCAATACTTTATTTTTTTTATAAAAATAATGTTATTTAATGAATAATTTTATTAAAACACATGACATAAAATTAATTTATAAAATGTTTTTCTTATTATTAAATAACCGAAGAAAATAAATAATATATAATTTAATTATAAATCTATCGGTATTGCGTTATTTTTTTCTTAAAGACTTTATCTGTAATAATTTTAATGTCTTTGGAAAAAAGTTTGCACTCGAGTGATGTATTATCTAAAGCTTTAGAATGATGATAGTGTCGTGTATTTTTAATTGTTGCAGATTGCTCATACCGGGATTTATATTGTTGTTCATGAGCGTCATGCTCTTGTTGAGAGCAGAAACCAAAATTATTTTTTTTAAATGATTTTTTAGCCCATTCAAACAATGAAATCCCCTTAGTTATGTGCTTATCATTATACCTCTGAAGACTTGCACGATAAGCTTATCTTTTGACACTTCCTGCCAAACCATCACATGCTCCTTTCCCGTGAGATATCGCATAAAAGTTCCATTCTGCGTCAACATTAAAATCTTTTTTATGGTTTATTAAATTTGCAAAATTATACTTATTTTTGTACTGAGAAGCAGCTCTGTCCGAAAAATAGCAAATTTTTTTAACATTATCTGCTCCGAACTTATTTCTTAAGAATTTAATCAATTTAAAATTGAAAAGATGAACTGAACTGGCGTCGTGGCTAACTTTTTCTGAAATTATTACGTAGTTTTCATGTTTCATTTCTTCATTTACTTTATAATAAACTACATAAGGGTGAACTGTAGCCTGAGTGTTAGCCCAATGATGAGACTGGATTGCGTCTTGTACAAAAAAGTATAATTTTCAGAAAAATCAAGACAGACAATAAATTCTTCATCCTCAACGGATTCTTTCTTTTCAGTAAAATATGATACTTTTCCATTGACTGTATGTAATTTCATGAATTTCATGATTATCAAGTAATAGTTTCAATTTATTTATAACGTTATCAGTTCCTGGGCATTTAGTACAGTCAGAGAAATAACACAATGATGTTGATTCTTGGCAAACAGAGCTTTTAATTAAATCATTCGAAGTTTCTGATAAAACTGTTCCCTTTTTTTTTTTTGTTCATTTTTTTATCCGTTCAACTGTAGTTTAATATTTTGATGAATTTTACACACACACACATTATAAGTATCACTCTTGCCAGCAGATATACATTCGCGTGGACGGAGATTTTGAAATTTTGTTTGTCCCACCTTCTCGTCGGGAAAAGCTTCTGTGAATTTTTTGTATAACTCATGAATGGTAAATAATAATAATCGTTTTTGTTTATGAATTTTAATTCTGTTTTCTATCACCGATATATAATCTTTTATTCCAGGCATTACGCGACTGACATCATCCGACAAATAAAAAGCTTTAATGTGCTCGATTGTTTTATTTTTTAGAGTTTTTCCTTTTTTAATTGTGGACTGTGAAGCGAATCCCCTTTCTTCCCTGATTTTTTTTGCCAATTTAACCATTCGTTTGGAAACTTTAAATTCTCTCATTATCATTTTTATCGACCAATCTGGAGGAAGCGTGGTCAACACTTGAATTTTTTCAGCTCTACAATTTTTACTATTAAAAGCAGATTTAAAATTATTAAGCAGGAGATCTTTAGAATTAATGTCATTATTTAATTTATTGTTATCATTATTTGCCACACTATTTATAACACTCTTTAAAGCTTTTTGACATTCCGTTGCATTTGATAGTCGCTTCAATTTGATTGGAGGTTCACCCATCTCTGATTACACTTTATTAACATTATCAATTTTTAATTTGTTGTCGACAGGATCACATCGGAAAGAAGGCTAATTTTTTTCATTACCTTCAATATCATAATTCGATGATTCAGGCTCATTGACATCAGAACAATTATTAACTGATAATTCACCAGGAATTTTAGGTTTTCGACCCAAATAAAAAGCCCTTTTACACGAATTACACATATAATTCCCAATAAAATCTTTAAATTCATGAGCACGGTTTTTTGCAATCAAAACTAGATTTTTAATTATTTTTTTATGATTTGTTTTATTGAAAGGATAACAGCATTTATTCAAGCGACCCATGATAAACCAGAAACAAAATTATGAATACTAATACAATTTAAACACAAATTTGATACAAACATATTAAATTTTGATTAATAAAAAATGTTAAACACGACGATTAAACACAAATTTTTGACTTTGGAATTTATTCGCTAATGTGTTTTTAAACTGATTTAAAAAAAGAACTCAAATGGGTAGTGATATTCTTTTGTTATCCACGTATATGTATAAAAAAAACAAATGAAAAAAACCGAACGCAATTTTTTTTTTATCTAACAATTGAATAATGTTGGGTAACTAATAAAGTTTACATTTATTCATTGAAAATTGACAGTATTATTTAAGACCATAAATAATTAATTTTATGTCATGTTTTTCAATAAAATTATTCATTAAATAACATTATTTTTATAAAAAAATAAAGTATCGTTTCTTATTTACAATTACTGAGTAGATTAAAAGGTAAGTGAATGACGCGCGGCAGCGCGCCGTACTGACAGCGCTCACCGCCCGTCATAAATAAATTTTTTTTTGTTCAATCTAATCGCGAGCAGACAAATTTTTTTACGGGTTCTGTTACTTTGATATTTAATGCATAATACCGAAAAAAAAAAATTTTGTTTTTTGAGGGAGAAGTCATTGAAATTTTCATTTGTTAACTTAAAAGTTAATTAACAATATGAAAATCAATAAATATTTTGTACTTTTATATATCATATTAAAGTACAACTATTGAACTATGAATCTTGAAAGTTTCATTAAAAGTCATAAAAATTTTCATTAAAAAAAAAAATGTCGTTGAAATGAAAATTTTCAAAAACTGTTTTAGGAATTAATTGTTCATCGAAAATACTTCATGAACAAATATTCATACCTGTAAAAGTATTGATTCAATATTATTCACTTCAATGGTACTTTATTTGTATAGCATACGCTATTACAATATACTGCGTAACGTGATAGTGGAAATGTATATATGATAACTAATAACAATAATATAATTATGGTATGAGTGATGGGTGTACAAGATAGGTCACTACGTGACGAGGGTGTCGGGGGTCGTGCCGGAACTGCATCTCTCCTCGCTGTCCTCTAGTCCCACGGCTTGTAGCTGGTGGGGGTAGCCAATCTATGGAGGTGTGATCGACGTCACACTGACGTCAGAGCCTGAGTCCCAAGTGCCCGCAACCACGAGCATGGGCTGTGAGGATTGTCCTTGCTTACAGTCGGCCTTCCTGACATCCGTCACGTCCTCGGGACGTCAGCATCCGGAGGAGAAGACGCAGAGGCCATGCTCCGAGTCACTCGGCGTTTCTCTATAACAGTAGAAATTATTAGTAATTTGTGCTCCTAGCAATATACAACATGCGAAAAGACATTCGTGTGTGCAGTCCAGCTGCCTTAATTTCATGCAACATGGTAAGCCATGCGTGGCTACTCGACATTTTCCGAGTAGCACCATGCGTCCGTCTTGCTGACCGTGGCAAGGTTATCATATTGCCAGATCAACAAAACTACAGTCACCCGAGCCACCACCAACCGGCGCAGATCACACAAGTGTGACTTTTCGCAGTTCCTCCGATAGTTTAGCCTCTAGAACCACCACCAACCGGTGTGATCATACCGACCCTTCGCAGTTCTACCAGCCTCCAGAACCACCACCAACCGGTGTGATCATATCGACCCTTCGCAGTCCTGTCAGCCTCGGGCCTCGCACCTCGAACCACCACCAACCGGTGCAGGTCGTACTCTTCGACTGTTCGCAGTTCGAGTGCGTTTTTATTCTCGTCAGAACCACCACCAACCGGCGCAGATCACACAAGTGTGACTTTTCGCAGTTCCTCCGATAGTTTAGCCTCTAGAACCACCACCAACCGGTGCAGGTCATACTCTACGACTTTTCGCAGTTCTAGAGGTCCCCTTCTGCTTTAATGTAGATATGGATCGTACCTGGCAGCGCAGGTGTTGAATCAGAATCTTCTGAGCTGTCACTGGAGCTGGAGTCGCTGACCTCGGTACCATACATCTTCAGCTTCTCGCCCGGAAATACCCCAGTATAGGGTTTTTGTGTCCGCTCCGCTCCCTTGACGTCCTCAACGACATAACGGTCCTTATCGAGGACTTTGGTGACTTGATATGGCCCAGTGTACTTCGGCAGTAATTTTTTACTCAGCCCATCATTTGAGCTTACAACGCGTCTAGCCATTACTATGTCACCACAACTGAACACTCGAGGCGAAGCTCGTTTCCGATTGTACCGAGCAGCCTGCTGTTGCTGAGTCTGCTCGATAACCCTTTGTGCCTCCTGAATATCATTCATACGGTCATAAATACAATCACCCTCTCCCAACTCATTCAGCACTCGTGACTCAGTCGAATGTCGCGGTTGAAACCCGAACAACAATTGAGAAGGTAATTTCCCAGTTACTTTATTTACGGTGTTATTTAATCCCCAGATTACCCCGGGTAATTTACGATCCCATTGAGGTTCTTCAACGCTCGCAGACAACATACCTAATATTGTTCGGTTATACCTTTCTACCTGCCCGTTTGCTCTGGGTGTCTGTACCGCAGTTTTAAGGTGTTGGATGTTTTTCTCTTTATGAAACTCTTCAAACGCCTTACTCGTCAACGCAGTGCCACGGTCGCTAATTATGCGTCGAGGATAACCAACTCCCGCGTCCGCGGTGTCGTTTAAAAATTTTATAACTGGTGAAGTCTGTGTGTTCTTCACCGCACGTGCAAATACGTATTTTGTAAATGAATCGACCATTGCAAGTATTTGAGTATTTTTACAGGTGCTCGACACGAAGGGCCCCAAATGGTCAATATGTACGGTATGCATGGCTTCGGCGACCTTTTCTATGGGATGTTAGTGACCTGGCCTTTTTCCAGCCGGCTCTTTATTGTACAAACAATTTAAACATGAACTGATGTATCGCCTGACATAACGTTTCATTGACGGAAACCAGTAATCACTGCGCAATTTCTCTAACGTTTTGTCAAGTCCCACATGTCCAATATCATCGTGGCATAACTTAACGATCTGTCGCCTCGCCGCCTGCGGTACCGCCCATCTTAACCCTTTGTCCACTTTCCGAAATACTCGATTGTCTTTAAGTTTAAACTCACTGTGGACTTGCTTATCCTCGGCGTCTTTAGGTTCGGCACTTAAGACCTTCCTCACGTATCTTAACCGTCGATCCTGTAACTGTGCATACAGCAGCCAATCGCCAGTTTCTATACGCAATAACCCGATGTCGTCAATCCTCGCGGCATCCTGCTCCGACGTAACTGGACTCCGGCTCAGCGCGTCAACATGAGGCATTTTTATACCTGCTCGGTAATCGATCGCACAATCGTACTCCTGCAATTGAAGCCACCATCTTGCGACGCGAGGGAGAAGATCATGCTTAACAAAAGTTGCTCTCAACGCGCTACAATCGCTGATAATTTTAAAACGCATCCCGTATAGATAGACGCGATATCGTTGTAGGCTACTCACTACCGCCAGTGTTTCGAGCTCGTAGGAATGATACCGCTGTTCTTCTTTTGTTGTTTGTCGACTGTAATACGCGACGGGTTTCAAGGTTCCATCGTCCTGTTTTTGAAATAATATTCCGCCAACACCGAATTTACCAGCATCAGTATGTAACTCGGTTTCCGCCCCATGTTTATATAATGCTAACACGGGTCTACTTACAAGTTTTTCTTTTAGTTTTTCAAACGCGTCCCTCTGCTCATCGCCCCAACGCCAACTTTCACTTTTCTTTGTAAGCAGAGTTAAGGGTCTAGCAATCACAGCAAAATTCTGTATGAATTTTCTAAAGTAACTGGCAAGACCAATAAATCTTCGAACTCCATGTACATCTTCGGGTACTGGTATCTGTGCGACCGCTTCGATTTTATGACCACCCAGCCTAATCCCTGCAGCATTTATTTCGTACCCCAGGTAGTCGACCGTTGTTTGCAAGAATGTACATTTACTCAGTTTTAAAGTTAGTCCAGCATGCCGTATTTGTTCTAACACGCATCTCAATGCTTCAAGACCGGTTTGTACATCTGTTGATGGTATAAGAATGTCATCCATGTACGCAAAAACATGAATTTTTCCTCTAAGAGGTGATATTATTTGATTTACGAGTCTTTGAAACACCGAGGGTGCGTTTGCCAGTCCAAACGGCATGCAGAGGAACTCATACTGTCCGTCTGGTGTTACGAACGCGGTTTTCTCGATCGATTCTTCCGCGACTCGTACCTGGTAGTACTCCGAGAACATATCTAATTTTGTGAACCGCGAGCCCCCTTGTAGTTCGTTCAGTTGATCTTCTATTAGCGGTAGCGGTTGGTGATTCTTTTTTGTAATTGCATTTAACGCACGATAATCAACACACATACGCGCCTCGCCGTTTTTTTTACGGACTAGCAAAATGGGGCTTGAGAACGGTGAATTAGATTCGCGAATAATACCGTGTTCTTTCAATTCATTGACCATCTCGCGTACTTGTTCCCGCTCCGCATACGACAACCTATACGGCCTGTAAGTCACGACTTTATCTCCCGTCAATCCTATTTTTATTTCTGTGGCATTTGTTTGCCCTAACTCTCCTATGTTAAACGCAAAGCAATCTCTATATTCGCCTAGCAATTGAAAAAGACCGTCCCTTTCAGCCTCAGGTAGTCGACCTTCTACCTGGACTTGATCCCTCGGTATTCTATCTTTTTCTATTTTCGTCTTTGCACTAATTTCTCGAACTTTACGCTTGTCTATTGTCTCCTCTCAGGCCTGTTCAGCTCTGGCGACAATTTTATCTTTATTTATTATGAGTGGACTATCGGAAAGATTTATGATCGGCAATATTGACGAATTTGTGTCTATCATACACCGAGGAACGCAATGTTCCCGGCCTTCTTGCCCGCGTACACTAAGCTCTATATACAAATCACCAATATAATTGTCATTTAGTTTTACCTTAATGTCTGCTGATTGCTGCGGCGGAATGACCGTCGTCTCCGTGGCTCGTAATGACATCTTACGAGGTGGCAGTATGTCTAGCCCTGTCAGTGAAACTGCTGCCTTGTGGAACACTCTCAGCTCGCCATCCCCTGATGCCGTTCTGACTCCTGGCAAATCGAGGAATGGCTGTCCCACAATTACCGGGACAGTCTGTAGATCATCTGGTACGATGTGTATGTTGACCTCTCCTTCAGCGAGGTCTACTTGCAGTTTCGCCTTTGCGATCCCGTACGGATGAACAATGCCTCCACCGAAGCCTCGTAGTACTTCATCCGTCGG